>VYZX01030150.1:285739-319667 GCA_013401335.1 Brachypteracias leptosomus
CCCTTCTGTCCTTATCATACTGAACCCTTCCTACAGGTCCTAACCCTAACCTTAATCCTAACAACAAACCTGGCTTTAGCCCTAACAGTAATGCTAATGATAAGCCCAACCCTAACTCTAACCTCAGATTTAACCTTAATGTTTAACCTAAATCTAACCCAAACCTGAACCTCAACGCTAATGCTGACCTCAATCCTAACCTCATGCTGGCCCCAACATTAACTCTGACCCTAATGTTAATGCTGACCCTCATACCAATCTGCACCCCAACTTTAGGAGCCCTGGGGTCCCCCCTAAGCTCCAGCCGGGGCTGAGCTCATCCCACTGAAGCCATGCGGGCTGCCCTCCTCCACCCCAGCTCCACCAGAGAGCCAGAACCTGGTGCTGACCCCAAAGCCTTCACTTCTCCCGGCAGACTTTCCCACGGGATTAGCCTCGTCCTGTGCCGGGGATCCCTGGAGCCGTGTGGGGAGCCCAGCACCACTGGCCCGGCCGTGCCAGCCACCGCCTGGCCCCGGCATCTGCTGGTCCTGAGACATGAAAGGCACCAGAGCCTCTGATGTGCGGAGAGGGAAGGGAAGAAGGGAGAGGCTGGCGCTAGTGCCAAGGGGAAACTTTCCTACGGCTCGGCCTCGGCCAGGGGAAAAACCAACAAACAGACAGGACGCACCGTGGATAAATCCCGGCGAGCGCGGCTGGGAGCGAGCGAGTGCAGCAGAACCGAACCACCAGCATCTCCTCCCTGCAGCCCAGAGCGATGCTCCTCGTCCTGCTGCCAGCCTGGGTGGCCCTGGGCATCCTGCAACTGCCCCTCAGCAGCACCCAGGTAAGGATCCTCCTGCCCCTGCTTCAGCCCCCTTGGCAGAACCCCATCTGGGGGCTTCTCAGCACCCACCTCTCACCCCTCAGGTCCCCGTCACCATCCTGGGGCGAGGGTTATGGCATGGCCATGGTGCCCACCTCTTAACCCCCCCAGCACCCCATCACCACCCCAGGGTGGGGGGTACAGCATGGCTACAGTGCCCACCTCTCACCCCCCAGCACCCTGTCACCATCCTGGGGTGGGGGGTATGGCATGGCCATGGCACCCACCTCTCACTCCCCAGCTCCTTGTCACCACCCAGGGGTGGGGGGTGCAGCATGGCCAAAACACCCATGGGGCTGCCCAGTGCTCATGGGGATGGTGATGGGGTTTTTCCCCTGCAGCAGCGAGATGATGCTAAACCCACCCTGGGCATCCGAGCTGCTCCTCAGCACCCGAGTGCCAGGGTAGGACCGGGCTGAGGCTGGAGCAGATATGGAGGCAGAGGAAGACTTTGCATGGGGATGGGGAGGAGGAAGCTCTACCCAGGGCAGGGCATCCAAACCAACCTCAAAGCTGCTGCCTGCTTGAGAAGGTCCCCCTGGACTGTAGCAGGGTGGCGGGGGAGCCTGGTGGGTCACAGGGATGTCCTTGTGTCCCCCCAGGAGTGCCTGAGCCAGCAGCAGGCGCTCAGCGCCGTGCGGCAGATGCAGAAGCTGCTGGTGGCCCAGGAGGCTGCCCATCTGCGGGGCACGCGTGGGCTCCGGCACCAGCTCTCTGTCCTCCAGAGAAGCCTCCAGAGACAGGCCACCAAGCGTAACGGTAACCTTGGCTGGGTCACCACCATGGGGGTGGCATCCCCGTGGGGCTAGCTCCAACCCCTGGAACCCCAGTGAGCAGCCTGGGTGGGGGCCCCCCAGCTCCTCACTGAGTCTGGAGCCATCTCCAGCCCGGTGATGTCCATCCCCATCTGTGTCTGTCTGTCTGCAGAGACCTGCCCGCAGCCGGCAGTGCCCCTGAATGGACGGATGCTGGGTCGGAGCACACGGGTGGGCCATGATGTCCATTTCATCTGCGACGTTGGCTTCCGGCTGGTGGGCTCAGAGACACGGACCTGCCGGCACGACCGCACGTGGAGTGGCACCCGGCCCTTCTGCAGAAGTGAAGTGGAGTGGGGTTGGGGTGTCCTTTGGCACCCTGAGCCACGGGGTCCCATCGCTCTGCTCCCCCATGCAGCGATGGGCACCGAGGCTGGGCAGCAGGATGGGGTGAGGGTGGGCTTCTCCAGCTGGTGGTCACCAGCTCCTTCTCCCCAGGTATTGATGACTGCTCCAGCAACCCCTGTGCCAACAGTGGGACCTGCGTGGATGGCAACCTGAGCTACACGTGCCTGTGCCCGCGGGGCTGGTCAGGCCCCAGCTGCCAGAGCCCCGTCTATGCCTGTAGGTACCAGGGTTTGGGCTGTGGAGGATGGGGATGCTGAAGGGGACAGCACCCAGCCACGCTGTGCCCATCACCCCCTTCCCTGGCAGCCACCTGGGAGCTCAGCCCCCACCCATCTCCCCATGCCCCCCAGCCCAGCAGTGACCCCCGCTGTCCCCCGCAGACTGGGTGACCCTGAGCAACACTTCCTTCAGCCGCCAGCCCCGCTGTGCCGAGGGCCGCCCGGGCTCCCGGCGCTGCAGCTGTGACACCGGCTTCCAGATGCGAGCTGGAGGAGTGTGCCAGGGTAAGAGAGGGGTGAAGATGGTGGGGAACAGGGGAAACTGAGGCTCGTCATTGATGGGAGCCCCCACTATGCCCTGCTCTGCCCTCCCAGATGTGGATGAGTGCCAGCTCTTTCAGTCCAATCCCCAGACCCGGCTTTGCCTCCATGACTGCCTCAACCTCCCCGGCTCCTACCGTTGCCTCTGCCCCCCCGGGTACCTGCTCCACGCCGACCGCAACACCTGCGAGGGTGAGAACAGGGCAGGGGCCATCCCAGGGCAGCATGAACCCTGCCCTGTCTCAGCCCTGCTCACCCTGTGTCACCCCCACAGATGTGAATGAGTGTGCGGGGAAGCAACACAACTGCAGCCAGGGTGACCTCTGCATCAACACCTTTGGGGGCCACCGCTGCGTGCGCCCCAGGTGCCCCCCGACACGCCACAACACCAGCTACGTCAAGACCTCTGCCTTGTGAGTACTGCCTGTGGCTCGGGCTGTGCCCTGTTCTCCAGGGGATGGGTCCTATGGTGCCCAGGGGACCGTATTGTGTCACCCCACCAGGGGCAGTGGGGAAAGTGCCAGCCAACTTATGGGGTGTGTTTGGCGTGCTCCCCAGTGCTCCTTGCCAAAGGTCTTGGAATGGGTGGGGGTGCAGGTAGGAGCACCCCAATGCATGGTGGCTTTATCCAGGATGCCGGCCCCATAGAGTCCCAGCTTGGGGGGATGATGGTGCTTCCCCTAGGTGCCATTGGCTGCCATCCAGCTGACAACCCCCCCCCAGTCTTGAGACTAAACTACTTTGTGGCCGAGCACAAGCCACCCAAGCAGAGGAGCATCCCTGCTCCAGACAAGTTCCTCTGCAGAAGGAACATCTAAGCCTGGCTCCCATCCCTGGCCTGTGATACCCCAGGTCCCAGTCTCGGAGCATGACCCTGAGCTGCGTCCCTGCAAGGCAGGGATGGGACAGACCCAGTGTTGGGCACACTTGGATGTGTCTTCCTTGGGTTGCTCTGCCACAGGATAGGGCTGCAGGTGATGCAAGGGCTTGTTTGCAAGGATGTGGGCAGCTCATCCTTGGTGGGACCCCTTCTCTCCTGGCAGCCAGTGCGAGAGGAACCCATGCCCTGTGGAGAGCCGAGCCTGCCGCCTGGCCGCCACCTCCATCTCCTTCCACTACCTGCCACTCCAGGCCAACCGCACGGTGCCCCACGTCCTCTTCACGATGTCCACCACCCGCTTCGTGGGCGACAGCCTGCGCTTCACCATCGTGGGCGGCCGGGGCCACGGCATCTTCGCTGTGCGCCGCTCCAACCGGCAGACGGGAGAGCTGGTGCTCAGCAGCCCCGTGGTGGGGCCAGCCACGCTGGAGGTGGAGCTGGAGATGAGCGAGTTCTCCCACAAGGTCCTCCTGGGCAAGCACATCTTCAAGGTCACAGCCTTTGTGTCTCCATACGAGTTTTGATCCCCTTTGGAGGTGGGTGTGGGGCTCTCCTGAGGAGTGGGGGGGTGGGTTCAGCTCAGGGGTCCCAGTTCTCTTCCCACTGGAGACATCCCTCTATCGTAATGCTTGCTCATGGCTGGTGGGGCAAAGCCACCACAGCAGAAATGGTGCCTACAACAAAGGCTACAAGGAGAACCCTGTGGGCAATGTGGGAACAGCCTGGGGGTGCTTGCCTCTGCCGCCTCCTCTCTGCCCACACGGCACATGGAGGGATGTGGCAGAGCAAGCTGGTGGCACATGCCATGTGGGTCCATCTCCTTGCAGCCTGTAACCTTTAATAAAACAAAAGTGGCTGTAGAAAGGTTGTCCTCAGTGCTCTGTGCCTGCTGCCTGGGAGCAGCTCCTGGGGCAAGGCTCTTGGGCAGAGCTGGGGGCTGTGGTCACAGTGGTGTCCCCTTGAAGAGCTCAGTGGAGCTGTCAAGCCTACCCAGGGTCATGCAGCGTCCATGTCTCTCCCAGGGGCCACGTCAAAGAGCCTCGTAGTGCAGGACTGGAGGTCGAAAAGGTGGGAAGGGCCTTTGGGGACAGCAAGCAAAGGACACGCTGGCCCCAGGACACTCTTCCCTCCACACACAGAAGCCTTCTTAGGTGAGCAGCTGGTGGGCCCGTGCCAGCGCCCTTTGCACAAAGCGTCCCCTGTGCACAGACCAGAGGAGGTTCATAAAGACCTCGTTATGTCGCCGCCAGCATGGCCACCAGCTCGGCTCACCAGCGCCCAGGGCTCCACTGCTTGGCTGGAGGAGGAGGAGAAACCTCCCCAGGGGCAGTGGAGATGGAGGCTGGGCTGGATAGGCTGCATCAAAAATCCAGAGCTGGCCCGTGCCCACTGAGGAGAGCGTGGGATGTGAAGGAGAGAAGTACAAGGGTAAATATTTATTTCTGCACAGGAGGAGTCCCAGCCAAACTGGGTGCCCTAAATGTGGTTTTTCACGGGTTCTTCTGCCCTTCAGACCTTCAGGTACAACATGACTTGATTAATTGCTCACACATGAAGAAGAGCATGGCCAGCAGGTCAAGGGAGGTTCTCCTCTCCCTCTACTCTGCCCTAGTGAGGCCACCTCTGGAGTATTGGGTCCAGTGCTGGGCTCCCCAGTTCAAAAGAGATGGAGCTACTGGAGAGAGGCCAGTGGAGGCTACAGAAATGCTGAGGGGCCTGGAGCATCTCTGTGCCCAGGCAAGGCTGAGAGCCCTGGGGCTGTTGAGCTGCAGAAGAGAAGACTCAGAGGGGATCTGATCAATGCTGATCAAGAGCTAAAGGGCAGGGGGCAAGAGGATGGGGCCAGACTCTTGTCAGTGGTGCCCAGTGACAGGACAAGGGGCACCGGGCACCAACTGGAACCCAGGAGGTTCCACCTGAGCAGGAGGAGAAAGTTGTTTGGTGTGAGGGTGTTGGAGCCTGGCCCAGGCTGCCCAGAGAGGTTGTGGAGTCTCCTTCTCTGGAGAGATTCCAAAGGTGCCTGGACACGATCCTGGGCCCCCTGCTCTGGGTGAGCTGCTGGAGCAGGAGGGTTGGACCAGATGATGTCTAGAGGTCCTGTCCCACCATGCTGGGATTCTGTGACTCTGTAACACCCACATTACTGGTTGCTAACCATAGTCAAACTTCACAAAATTTTCCCATCTTTGTCTATTGATCCGTGCATCCCTGGAGTCAGTCTTGCTGGAGTTCTATGGCACCAGATGATACTGAGAGGGTCTCAAAGCCGTGTCAGAGGGGTTCGTAGAATCATGGAATGGTTTGGGTGGGAAGGGCCCTTTAAAGCTCATCTGCTCCAACCCCCCTGCAGGGAGCAGGGACATCTGCAGCTAGAGCAGGTTGCTCAGAGCCCCGGCCAACCTCCCCTGCAATGGTTCCAGGGATGGGGCAGCCACCACCTCTCCGGGCAACCTGGGACAGGCTCTCACCACCCTCAGCGTAAAACCCCGAGTCCCACCGAGGCCCTCGCCCCGGGTTCCCGTCGAGGACGGCTTCGCTCCCTCCCCCGGCTCCGCGCCAGCCATTTTGTCCCCCGCGCCCCGCCGTAGCCCCGGCCGTTGCCATGGCGACGGGCCCAGCGGCCTGGGCCGCGCTGCAGGCGCCGGGAGCTGCCGTGGCGGCCGCAGCTGGGAACCCCCCGCCCCTGCCCCGCCTGGGTATGAGGCGGGGACGGGGCCGCTCCCGACCGCCTCTGCGGGAAGAAGGTGAGGAGAGCGGGGGTGGTGGAGCAGCGGGACGGGGGGTGCCCGGTGGCTCCTGCCCCGGGACCCCGGCCTGGCGCCGGGAGGTGCCGGTGGCCCGGGATGGCTGGTTGCGTGTTCCCCTCCGAAGGGGTGAACATGAGAACTCACTTATCCGTTAACTTATAGTTAAGTCGGTTACCTCTTCTCTATCTACGGTGACTGAGTGAGCCCTGATGGTTGGGGGTTGGACTAGATAACTTTTTAAAAGTCCCTTTCAACCCAAGCTATGAGTCAATGCTGACTTTGTGCCCTGTTTTCAGTATTCAGTGTTTTTCGGAGCTGGGTAGGAAGGCGGCTTCCCACCAGGAAGGGGAGATGCTGTGTCCTCGAGTCTCTTCACACAGAGCTTTGTTTTCCATCAGTGTTGGCGGATAATCAGTGCATCAGCTACAAGAGAAGTCACTGAGTTGTTAGGGAAAGGCAAGAGGAACTTTGCTCCTGAAACGGGACAGGTGGAGCATAACACGTGGCTTGCTGCTTCTCCAGAGTCTGTTACTGGGAAGATGCTGCTGTGGGGTGACCTGCGGGACATGGGGCCACAGCAATGATGGGAGGGCTGGAACCCCTCTGCTGGGAGAGCTGGGCGTGTTTCCAGGTTCTGGTTCATAACTCATCCTTGCAGTTAAATCGTGCCTTCTGCCACAAGTCCACACGTTGTCAGACAGCTGAATAATCACATTCCCAGACCACAGCATCTCTGCACCACCACCACCAAAATACCTTCTTCACTCTTTTCTCTCAATTTAGGTCTAGATCCATTCTAAGCCTGGCAAAACCTGCAAGTTTCCTTTAGCTGAAAGTTTGGGGTATTGTTATTTCACACAGACATCAGCACTTGCTTGCAGGCTGTGTGGCTGGTTTTTGCCTTTCATTACTATCAATCACAAATCCCTGTGCAGATAAAAGTCTCTCCTCAGATGTGTCATCACTTTAATCTCTCCAACTTTCTGTCCACCTCAAGGTATACCTGCAGGACCAGGCTCTGTCACCTTATTTTTGTATCACAGATTTCTTGTTTTCCCTGTTTGATTCCCGTAGATGAATATCTGCAATAAACCACCTAATAAGACAGCTCCAGAGAATTTGGGCGAAGCTGCTGCTGAGGTGCAGGTCCAACGTGCTCGGAGGAATGGCTGGAGTTGGCCCCTGCACCTCTTCCAGATCCTTGCCTGGTTGCTGTACCTCTCCTTTGCCCTGGTTGGCTTTGGGATCCTGGTTCCTCTCCTGCCCCGTCACTGGCTGCCCGCTGGATATGTCGTATCCTTTGGTCAAGAGGAGAACCTGGGCTGGAGTAAACCATCAGGGGGAGTTTTCGGAGATACTTCTTAGGTACAATAGAGAGCAGCTGACCAGAATCTTTTTCTGAACTAAACTTCTCCTGCCTATAAAAACAGTTATTTTGAGATCCTGTCTGCCCTTCAATGCTAGGTAGGTCACTAATGTTCTGCTTATCTCCTTCCTCACTCTCTGTTAAGGTCTGTCTTTGCCTCTGGCTCTTCTGCTGTCTACTTTTGCCTATATGTCTCCTTTGTTTTCTGTTCTTCTCTAAATGTCCTGCAGGGTTTGAGGATAGTCATGCTAAAAAAGCCCCTCCTGAAGCACCCTTGGCATGATGGGCAAAACTAGCAAACTGGAAGAGGGTGTCCTGAGGTTTGAATTTAGTCTTTAACAAGCTTCTGAGGGTTTATAATTTGTGAGCAAGTCTTTACTTGCTCTTGTCCTCTCTCCAGTAACATCTTCCTGGTGAAAATAAAATTCACTCAGTGCCATTTGGTGCTTTCTTAGCAGAACCAGATAACTAAGAAATATTATAGGGAGAATCTTGGGAAAAGTTCTGAAAAAGTGGGTTATACACTTACAGATTTTATCCATTTGATTTATGTGTGTCCACAGAGCCTGTGATATGTTTGGGGTGCTTTTGCTCATCCCTGTTTTAGTTATATCTCCATGATTTAGGCATTAATATCATTACAACGGTCTGATGTCTACTTATCTTGTCCAAATCCTTGGTGTTACCATGATTCAAACCTCATGAGTTTGTCTACCAGGTATCTTCATAACTCCAGGAGTGGTATAGGTTGAACATTAGGAATAATTTTGTCACTGAAAGTGTTGTGAAGGGCTGTCCCAGGCTGCCCAGGGCAGTGGCGGAGTCCCCATCCCTGGAGGGGTTTCAAAGCTGTGGAGCTGTGGTGCTGAGGGACATGGGTTAGTGGTGCCCTGGCACTGCTGGGTTAATGGTTGGACTTGATGATCTTAAAAGTCTTTTCCAACCTAAATGATTCTATGATTCAATCTAAAGTCACTCCAATTCAACAAATTTATGTATCCCAAAGTTTTCCTACGAGTTAATAAAGCACTAATGTCTCTCTTGTGTCAGAGGCAAATCCCTTCCCATTCTGCTACACCAATCACCAGCTCTCCAAACCCTCCTTTTTTCCCTTGCTGTACCTCTCTATTCTCAGACTAAGGAAAACAAAGTGATTAGTACTCTTTTTTTTATTATTTTTTCTTTCTTTTTTGGAAGTTTGGTCTTGTGAAGGGGCATGTGCACAGCCTTAACTGACTGTTCCTTCCCAAGGAGTCTGTGTGGACTTAAGAAATGTGGACCTCAGTCAACAGGCTGAACATGGGGTCAGATTCTGGTGAGTAAAGGTAATTTTTTAAAAACTCCTGAGCTAGGAAGGACCTTTCTGTGAGGCTGAGTCATACATAGTAAGGAGAGTTGTTGGTGTTTATTTAGGTAGCTTTTTCCAGAGGGTCTTCCTTACTGTTAGTAAAGCCCAGGGTAATGTGCCGCAATTGGTTATATAGTGACTTCTAATTCCACCTATTTCTCATCTCTGTGGGCTTTGTGTATTAAGGATAAAAAGATCTGCATCCAATCACTCATGACAATCCTTAACTGTGTGCTTCAGTGTCCAGGAGTGTGTTTTATCTACCATTTAATCGTTCATCTTACTGCAGTCTCCATTGATCCTGCGGATGCCAACGTGAGGGAAAAAAACTATCTAGGGCCTCTGGCCACCTTCAATCGTCACCAGCATGCACATGTCATTGAAAACCATCATTGCCATGTCTGTGATGTGGATGTGTAAGTATCTTCTCTTTTCCTTCTCCTGCCCTGTCTTCTTCACCGTTACACCCCACCGTTAGTCTTTAATGTTAGACTGTCAGGAGGAAATTTAGCCTCTGAAGCTTCTGTGAAGCTTCATCCCATGGTGGGGTTTGGTTAGTTGGGTGGGTGCCTGCTGTCCAATGTGGGTGGTTCTGTGTTTTATTTAATTCCTCACGTGTTGTGTGGAGAGGACTGTGCTGTTCTGTGGGATCTGGATGTTGGTGTTGGGCTTCACAACGTGTAGCTTGTGTGTGTGGGCTTGTATCTGGGTAGATGCTAAGAGAGTAGCTGATAGAGGGCAGGCACTAAGGTCAAGCTTTGTAGAACTGCTAGAGGGTTTCAAATAAGAAATCAGTGGTCTCCAAATTAGAAATCACTTAGTGCACTGAAGGGTTTAAGGATTGTGGTCCAGTGATGCAGAAGACATGGAACTGGTGGAGTGGGTCCAGAGGAAGCCCCAGCAATGCTGGGAGGGCTGGAAGCCTCTGTTGGGAGGCCAGGCTGGGAGAGTTGGGCTTGTTCAGCCTGGAGAAGAGAAGGCTCCAGGGAGACCTTCTGGTGGCCTTGCAGGACTTCAAGGGATGTGTCAGAAAGCTGGGGACAGACTTTTGAGCAGGGTCTGTTGTGACAGGACAAGAGGTGATGGTTTTAAACTAAAAGAGGGAGATTTAGACTAAAGAGAAGGAGGAAATTGTTGCTGCTGAGGGTGGTGAGCCCCTGTCCCAGGTTGCCCAGAGAGGTGGTCGCTGCCCCATCCCTGGAACCATTGCAGGAGAGGTTGGCCGGGGCTCTGAGCAACCTGCTCTAGTTGCAGATATCCCTGCTCCCTGCAGGGGGGTTGGAGCAGATGAGCTTTAAAGGTCCCTTCCCACCCAAACCATCCTCTGATTCTTTGATTCTCTGATGGCCAATAGAGCTGATATGTTTGGGTGCTGAAGTATTGCTGCTGTAGAGGGTTTTCTCCCTGTTTACCAGGATCTCTTCTGCCCTGTCCCCATGGGTTTGTGTCACTGGGAAGCCATGGCAGTGAGCCGGTGCTGCCACAAATAACACTGCCCTTTCTTTACCAGGAGTGCCAAGTCCAAGCACTGTGGAACCTGCAACAAGTGTGTGTGTGGCTTTGACCACCACTGCAAGTGGCTCAACAACTGTGTGGGAGAGAGGAATTACTGGTAAGAGCTCGACAGTGTAGCAGGGGCACAAAACCACATCAGTAATGCCACAAAGTCTCTTCCCAAGATTCTCCTGCATCTCACTCTAGGTTGTACTTGACCACACGGAACCACTTTCCTTTCAGATCCTGGCTGGATAAAATCAGTCATGAGAAAACGAGGTGGGAAATGGAATTGTGATCATGACACTCAAATAACCAGGGGTGAAACTGCTACCCGTAGAATTTCATAGCTGAACATCTATGAGTTAAAATATAGAACATAATCTTATTATCTGGTGTTAGTAGAAGCTTATGGGATATTAGCTGGGTGTCCTTAATACTTCTGAGAGCTGAAGTGGGGATAGAACCTGCTGATTATTTTCTCTCCCATTACTTTCCTGCACAAAAACCACATGGAAAGCAGGGAGTTGTTGCTGCTGGGAGCCACATTTCACTGCCTTCAGATTTTGTGCAGGGAGCTCTTTGTCTTAGATACATGTGACTGTTTTATGACCATGGTTTCCTCTAAAGGGTCAAGGTTTTGTCCCTCAGGGTAACAAACCAGAAGTAAGGATGTCCACCAGTATCTGTCAGCACAGGAAAGCATCACTGTAATTTGGGATCAGTGTTGACACCTCCATCTTTATTAGAGGCTGGGATTTTGGCTTGTCCCTGTGATGTTGTTGAAGCCGCTCAGACTTCTCCCCTTCTTGGCAGGCTCTTTTTGAATAGTGTCCTGTCTGCCATCCTGGGCCTGGGGCTTCTGCTGCTCATCGCTTGCTACATCTTCACCGAGTTCTTCCTTGACCCCGCCATGCTCCGCTCCGACCACCACTTTGATGGTACTAGATGCTTCAGTTGAGCATCCTGCAAGCCAACCAACATACCGTGGGACTGGGTTCTGGGGGCTCTCCCACCAGGAGGAGCTCCATTCCTTCCTCCTTTTATATTTCTGTGAGGTCTCCCTGCTCTGGCCTTACAGAGCTCACGGCTCTTCCTAAAGGCCTTGCAGACCCAAGAGAGAATCATAGAATGTATTGGGTTGGAAGGGACCTCCAAAGGCCATTAGTCCAACCCCCCAAAGTCTAAGATGTCTTAGGCCTCCGGTGCATAATGGCTCTGCAGCTACTTTTGAATTAATATTTCTATTTAGTTGGAGATACTGAATACCTGGACAATCTACTTACCTCCGCCTCTTTGTTTTCCAGCTCTGAAGAACCACACAGATCGCTGGTTTGTGTTTCTTCCTGCAGCTCCAGTTGAGACTCAAGCATCTGCCATTTTGGTCACAACTGGGATTTTTATTCTCCTGAGCCTGATGACTGTGATCCTGCTGGGCCACCTCCTGACCTTCCACATCTATCTCAGTAGGTGGTTCGTTCCTGTTATCTGCATCCTCATTTCTCCTTAACAACTTCTACTCTTGCTATGTTCACTGTGTGCTCACCCATGTCACAAATACATCCACGTTGGGCAAGATTTTTAGGTAGAAAATCTGAGTTTAACATTATACTTCCGATTTTCCCCCAATACCAGCTTGGCTTATAGTGCATGTGCAACTCAAGGCTTGTGTTGGGCCTGTGCACTCATGTGTCTCAGCTGGGTTATCCTGAAACTGAAAGCATTAGGAGACCAGGAAAAAGGCCAGGTGGGATAACTGGTTAATCCCAGCTCAATGCCAGCAATGACAGATGCAGACTGGCTCCACTGTGGGCTGTTGGGAGTCTCTTCACTGGGCTCCCCAGTCCTTCTGTGGTGTGAGAGAGGGTTTCAAATAAGAAATCAGTGAGCTCCAAATTAGAAATCGTACAGTGTACTGAAGGGCAAGTTCTGCAGTGTTTAAGGATTATGGTCCAGTGATGCAGAAGAGAGACATAGAGCTGGTGGAGTGGGTCCAGAGGAGGCCCCAGCAATGATGGGAGGGCTGGAACCCCTCTGCTGGGAGGCCAGGCTGGGAGAGTTGGGCTTGTTCAGCCTGGAGAAGAGAAGGCTCCAGGGAGACCTTCTTGTGGCCTTTCAGGACTTCAAGGGATGTGTCAGAAAGATGGGGACAGACTTTTGAGCAGGACCTCTTTTGACAGGACAAGAGGACATCTAGGCTAGAGAGAAGGAAGGAATGTTTGACACTGAGGGTGGTGAGCCCCTGTCCCAGGTTGCCCAGAGAGGTGGTCGCTGCTCCATCCCTGGAACCATTGCAGGGGAGGTTGGAACAACCTGCTCTAGTTGCAGATGTCCCTGCTCCCTGCAGAGGGGTTTGGACTAGATGACCTTTAAAGGTTCCTTCCAACCCAAACTGTTCCGTGATTCTATGATTTTGTGGTTGTTTGTGTACAGATGGGCATCAAAACTCTTTTTTCAGCCATCATCTAAAACAAAGCCAATGCTGTTTGGCTGCCTGACGTCAGTCATGATGAGAAGAGATCTTGTCCTTGCAGTGGTCAGTGGTGCCAAACTAGGGAAGAAGGGTTGTGGTGGAAGAGAAATGAGGACAAGGTTTACAAGAGGATCCTTGGATGGACTTTTAGGTTGTCAGTGAACAGCAATGCTGGTGCCAACACTAACTAGGTCAGCACAAACCAGTGCAGCTCCAGAAGCAAAACAGTTGTGCTGCTGAGGGGTAGCACTGGATGGGGGAGTGCTCCTCAGCCAGGATTAGTGGTTAAGAGCCATCATTTTCCCTTTGCAACCTCTTTGAGCTCAGCTTAAATTTGGTCATGCCGTGATTTTGCTTCTTGGTGGAACTGGAAGTTGACTTTGCTGGGTTAATGGTGATGCCTGGAGATTTCAAAGGCCAGCATAGCACCGTAGAAAGACTAAAAGCCCAACAAACCTGGGGCTGCTCCAGGAAGATTTCTTCTGGATGCAAAAGAAAGGATGATTCAGTTTAGTATTGTATTTAGGCTGTCTTTGAGTACAAGTTCCACAAGAGGGTGCTCCCTCCTTGGAATAAAAATGTGCTTTCTCCTGTCAAACCTGCCCCTGTTGCACCAGTTCTGCTCTGGGTTTTTTGTTGCTGTTGTCTTGGGGTGATATTTTTTCTCTTTCAGAAGAAATTTTGAGCCAAATTAACTTTTATTTCTGACCCAATTAAAAAACTTTATGACTTAGATGGAAACAGAATTTAATTATACTTAATTTATTAACATTTTAGGACTTTAAAATCTACTACCCTATTGAAACTGGTTTGAGCTGTGCAGAAGTGGGGTGTGTGAGTCCTTGCTTAAAAGGAGCAATGTTACCACATTGAAGCCTATATTGTGTGTTACATGCACATATAATATAATGTATGTAATGTGTGTGCATTACACTTACACCTGGGATTCAGGGAGAGAGGCAAAGTAAATTTAAATTTAATTTAAATTCAAAATGCTTTAAATTCCTCTTATTTCACCTCTGCAAATAGTCTCATCTGAATGCCTTAAGGTAGGCAGTGTTGGAATGAACTCTCTAACCTCTTTTGGGACTAGACATACAGTTTACCAATTAAAATATAATTATTCTTACTTCTTCATAAACCTTTTTGTTAAAATAATTCAATTACAGAAAGAAAATAGCACCCTTGTGAGTGGTGTTGCCTTTCAGCTTCACATAAAACCCCCCTGGCTTAAGTCAGGTATGACTATGGAAATTTTAGCATCTAATTTTGTTACAAGCACAGTGAAATTTTCAGAATTATGGTCCTGATTTCAATAATTCAAAAGAAAGGAAGTAGGTTATTCTCAAAGTCCTCCAAATAGTCCACGTATGCAAAATTGCCAGTCTTGACTGATACTAAACAGCTCTGTGAAAACATTTTCAAAGTTATGCTGTTAAGAATTCAGAAACCACCAAACTGTACATTAAAAATGGTTTGTAGCCCTCTGCTTATGGAGCAATATTTGGTTTCTCAGTTTAAAGCACATGGTACCTTTCTAGGAGCATTTGCCAGCACCCTGCGCTGTCCCCATTAAGTGCATTTACTAATTGCTCAGTTGTAGATTCATGTTCATTTTTATGTTCTGTCTTCCTGGCCAAATGGATCTTAAGTCCTTATTTCTTCATAAACTCATTGCTTTAACAGGAGGGGCACCTTCTCCACTCTCCTTGCTCCCCTCTGAAGTAGTCCTGTGTTCAGGGTGTGGCTTTGAGAGGGGTTTTCTGGGGTCTGTGCTCTAAAAACATCTGAGTTTTGGGTCTCATGAGGAAACTGAGCTGCTCAGAAATGTCCCATGCTTTTGGTCATTCATGGAAATAGATGTGTTGGTGTGGGGGAGCCCTTAAAAGCACATAAACTGAGGTACATGGAATCATAGAATGGTTTGGGTTGGAAGTAACCTCAAAGATCATCTAGTTCCACCCTCCTGCCATGGGCAGGGACACCTCACACTAGACCAGGTTGCTCCAAGCCCCATCCAACCTGGCCTTGAACTGCTCACTGAGCTTTCCTAGGATACAGATCTTACCCTTATGGGGTGTGAGGGATGGATTTGCTCTGGAACAAGCTGAACAAATCAGTGCAGTATAGGAGGCTGTGGCTTACATGAGTCTTTAGAAGAAGAGGAGGACTAAGAGAAGGTGTCATGAGCCTTTAGAAGAAGAGGAGGACTCAGAGAAGGTGTCGTGATGACGATGATGAAGGATACAGTCAGATGTGCAGTGCAAAGGTACTTTTGGCTCAGAGAACCAGTCTCTCTGTGTTTATGGGTACTCTTTGTACAGTTACTCATCCTGTTTGTGTAGGTGCAACCAGGGAGTGGCCTTTCCTGCACTGACAGCTCTCTCTGTCTCTCTCCTTCCAGTGTGGAACAAGCTGACAACGTACGAGTACATCCTGCAGCAGCGTCCCCAGCAAGAGGCCAAAGAGGCAGAAAAGCAGCTGGATTCCTGGCCCTCCCAAGTGAGAGCCAGTCAGGTACTCGTTGTACTTCCAGTCCATTCCCCAAAACCAGCCTCACAGCATCAAGTTTGCTTCGCTTTCTCAAGCTCCACATTCTAGGGGCAGTTGCAAAGATAAGGCTTCAGAGGTTCTTTGGTGGAGCTGAGAGTGTGAGGCCTGTAATTTGATGAACAGTCCAGGCATAAGTGAGTACTGCTTTCAGAGGAATCCATCCCACCCACTCTCTTCCTCTACCACTCATTTTGGGCCCTGCACTTTCTGTTCTCTCTGCCAGCGCAGCTGCTTGTTGCAGTGAACAGGGTGGGGGAACTCATCTGGGTAAGAAACTTCATTTAAAAGAGTAGTTGAGCTCGTGTTTAGCTCAGCTCCCTCCCGTTGGGTTCACCAAGCAGCCACCCAAACACCTGTGCCAGCACAAAGAACAGGATGGGTCCTGTCACTGGGAAGGACCATCTGTTTGGGTGGCTTCTGTGAGTGGTGTCACAGGTCATGGCTGAGACAGGCTCTGAGGCTGGAGATAGTGGGGATAATCATCAAGCAGCTAATAATACCAGGTAGTTTAATAATCTTGAAAAGGCAAATCATGTTCCAAAATAACCCAGATTTCTGATTTTCATAGAGTCATAGAAAGATTTAGGTTGGAAGGGACCTTGCACAGTCATCTAGTCCAACCCCCCCTGCAGTCAGCAAGGACATTTCTAAGTAGATCGAGTTGCTCAGAGCCCCATCAAGCTTGGCTTTGAACATCTCCAGGGATGGGGCCTCCACCACCTCTCTGAGCAACCTGGTTTTTGAATTGAGGTTTCTTTGAATTTTCTTTAAATTGAATCTACCCAGTGCCAAGGGCCCTTGTGATTACTGTGGTGTTGAGCTGTATCTCTGTAAAAAGAGTTCTACAAGCTCTTTAAAGCTGTTACACTCTGCAGCAGTGTATATATTCCACTATGAATTGAGAGGTTCGGTGTCATTTATTTTGCTGCAAGGCTGCTCTATCCCAGGAGTTACTCAAATTTGTCTGGTCAAAATCTATATTGCCTTTAACAGGGGATGAAAAACCTCCAGAAATTCTTCCTAATCTAAATTTTTCTGCAAATAGATGTATGCAAGTAAGTTACATACTACACCACCAGGTTTATATTTCATGAGAAATTATTTAAATCCAAGACTTAATTAATCTTGGAGATAGATAATAGAGATGCTGGGATCTCTCTGGACTCATAGTCTTTTCCTATCAAAGCGAAAGGGGTGAGTGACCTAATTCCCCTTCTCTACAATCTGGAGACCCCAGCTTCTCATATCCATTTTTTCACTGCCTTGGAAAAGTTGAACTTTGGGTTTAGACAGAGGTTTCCATAGCAACAAAACATATTTGGCACTTTGTCTCGTTAGAAGCTTTGCTTACTGTGAAAATTAAAACAATAATAAAGCATTAGCTCTAATCATTTCCTAGTTACTAAATTTTTGGTGGATCCTGAAAATAGAGCAGAGGAGGGGTGGACTCTGGGGGTGCACATTTGGGATGTAGCCATTCAGCAAAGTTCTCCTGCCTGCACTGGTGCTTACTGGGAGATGTGTGAATATGATTAATTTGGAGCAGCAAATGAAATAAGCAGTAGGAAAAAGGAGTTTTTTACTTCAGGGCTGCAATCAGTACCTCGGGGAACAGGACAGGCTGGATGATGCCCAGTAACAGTGTTAAGAAAAATGTTCACCCACCAGATTTTCCTTGTTCCTTACATAGCAACCAGAGATAAACACAAACAAACAGCTGGGAGTAGGAGCACACCAAGTGACTTGTCTTTTGTGAGCCCTGTTGACTGCAGCCTTCTTCAGCTTGAACACAGGAATCCTTTGTAATGGGTCCAAGATGTTGCAAGCCTAGAATGGGAATCATCCTCTTCCTGCTTTTGTCTTCACCCTCCATTCATTTTAGGGAGTAAGAAGAGACACAAATTTCCTCTTTAATCTGTGGTTTTGAGCCTTATTCCAGCCTGGGTGTTGGTTTTGGCTTTGGTTTTCTGTGCTTGTCTGTGGTTAAGGCTTTGGCTGTTTTCAGGTTGAAGGATTCTTGTCCAGGTTAAAGGGTTCTCGTCCAGGTTAAAGGGGTTTTTGTTCAGGTTGAAGAGTTCTTGTCCAGGTTAAAGGGGTTTTGTTCTGGTTAAAGGATTCTTACATGCTTGTAAAATCCTTCTCAGAACGTGCACCAAGGAAAAGCTCTAGTCTTGCACACTTGGGTTGTTCAGATGTCACAAAAAAGCAACCTGCTCTAGTTGCAGATGTCCCTGCTCCCTGCAGGGGCTAGATGAGCTTTAAAGGTCCCTTCCCACCTAAACCAGTCCACACTGGAGCAGAAGGAGGCTGGGACCCTGGTAGTTTGTGTCACACTGAGTTTTCTACTTGATCCAAGTTGTCTTCTGTTTGCTCTGCTCTAATGGTGCATCCTCTTACATGCCTGCTTTGGTTATACATAATTTATGGGAGGCTCAAATGGACAAAATGGTTTTTAAAAAGCTCTTGCATTGCCTGTTTGGAAAGAAGTTGCTCATGAGATTCACAAGATGTATCATTTATTAATCTCCTTTGAAAGGCCAGTCCTGTTTGTGCTGTGGACACTGAATCCTGATCATTTCAGTGACTCTGCACAGTCTTAGGAGGACTTCTGCTGCTGCAGCTCATTCCAGGCTGCATCTCCCCACCTAGATGCTTACAGTGACAGCAGATCATGTTTGCTCTCCTTCATTTGTGACTCAGGTGCATGAGGATTGAGCATAAACATAAAGAATTTGGTCCCCAAGGAGATCTGAGGAAACATTTATGTACGTTGCTCATCATCGACATGTTCAGGGGGTGATGAGCAATGATCTGACTTGAGTTACAAGTTCTATTTGAAATACATAGAATCAGAGAGTGGTTTGGGTTGGAAGGGACCTTCAAGATCATTCAGTTCCAACCCCCCCTGCCATGGCAGGGACACCTCCCACTAGACCAGGTTGCTCCAAGCCCCATCCAACCTGGCCTTGAACACCTCCAGGGATGGAGCATCCACAGCTTCCCTGGGCAACCTGGGCCAGTGTCTCACCACCCTCAGACTGAATTTCCTCCTAATTTCCAACCTAAATCTCCCCCCAGTTTGAAGCCATCACCCCTTGTCCTGTCACTACAAGCCCTTGTAAAAAGTCCCCCCCCAGCTTTCTTGTAGCCCCCTTCAGATACTGGAAGGCCACAAGAAGGTCTCCCTGGAGCCTCCTCTTCTCAACCTGAGTAATGCCAACTCTCTCAGCCTGTCCACATATGCTCAATTTCTGCAGATATTAATCCTGCACTTGGGTAAACCTGCCCATAGTAACCCCAGATATAATTCTCCAATGAGAACCTTCTCATATTTGGATTGCTAAACCGATTCCCTTCAAATCGATGTTACCACCTCTAAACCAGCTGCAAATTCCTCTCCACCTCTCTCTTTTTTTTGTCTTTACAAAATAAACTAAACTCAGAGCATGTTACAAAAGGCAACAACCCTGAAGCCTTTCCAGTTTGGCAACTCTCTTATCAATCATCCGAGTACAAGACTCTAGACATTGATGCCAAGATGTTCAAAGGGAACTTGTGATTTTGGAAGCATCTCTTCTGGCGTGTGAAGAAGGCTGGCCAAAGTTGATCAGACCAGTTGGGGATATTGAGAAACAGTGGAGAAGTTGTAGTCCCCAGTACCCTCTCCCAGCACTTGGCAATGTGTGTAAGGGGCTCCTGGAGCACAGAGCTTCCAACCCTTTGGCTTTGCTGGCTTCTCACACAGACACTTCTCTTTCTTCTTGACCCCATGTAACGTTTAGCACCTGCAGCATCCTATGGTAGCAAGAGCTACAGCTTATTTCTGTGCTGTGCCAACAATACAGCCTTTTTTCTGGTTCTTCTGAAACCACCACCTGATTTTTTTCTTTTGATGCTCCCTAAATGTTGTGTTAGAGGGATGAGTATTTCCCCTGTCCCTTCTCCACTCATATCTGCCTCGAGTATTTCCTCTCCTGACTGAAGAGCCCTGGCCCATCAGTGGTTTCTTGTCCAGAAACTTCTCCATACCTTTCATTGGTCACTCTTCTCTGCCCCTTCTTCCAGGTCTTCTGAGGGTGGAGGTGCTGGAGCACTACAGAGAACCCAGTGTCCAGGCTGTTGATGAACTTATTCAGTAAAATGAAACTATTTTCTATTTTCTTATATTTTTTTTGCCTTTCCTTTTCATTCCTACCATTCTTGGCTGGCACTGAGTGTGCAGCTCCATGAATTCTTCTCTAGTTCAAAGACCATTGTTTTGCATGTGAAGTTGATGCCACTTTTCCTATGTGCATCACTTCACAGCTTCATATCCAGCACTATTGATTTTCCTGTGCCTTTTTATCACCACTATTGCAAGAATAGCAGTTGGCTTTCATTTTTAATGCCTTAACCAAGGGAGTAGCATCACCAGACTTCACCTCACTGCTGTTTTGTCACTTGTTTATGAGCTTGTTGAAGTGCAGAGGTTCTCTCAGGAGCCCATTTGTGTGGGACATCCAACTTGGGCTTCATTTCCCCAAGTTTGCTGACCAGGCTGCTCAGACAAACAGGTCTTCACAAGCTTTTTTTGGAAGCCTATCACATTGAAATCCCTCCATCTTTACCACCTAAATGTTGCCTTAAAATGTGGTGGACTTGGGCAGTGCTGGGCTAATGGTTGGACTCAGTGATCTCAAAGGTCTTTTCCAATCTAAATGATTCTGTGTCTACATGTCCTTGGAGTCATTACACACTAAGATGCTTAAGAGGAAGTTGTCTTGTTAGTTGTTTGAGTTCAAGAGCAGCTGAAAAGTAGTGTCAAGGTTCTTCAGAGCACAATTTGACAATGAAGCTTCACACCTTGCATCACTTGGTACAATGACCATCTCAGTTGTGTCCTTTTCTGTAACAGAATTTGGATTTAGGAGGCTTATTCATTGAGCCTTTTATATTTAGGACAGTATTCAGCATTAAAATTCAGGATGGCATTACCTTGAATTCTCTAGACCTGAGGCAAAGGAGAGATAGATCATTTAAAACCCATCAGTTATTAGCCACAGGATTCAGACAAGAAACAGAAAATACTCGATATTTTCCCTGCTTTCATTTTCCTCACCTCCATTTTGTATTTAAAAGGAAGTTTTTTTGAATTCACCACTTAGCTCCTCTGGTTGAACTGTAAAACTTTAAGGCTTTAAGTGATATTTTGAATGTGGTCCCAAGAAATGATGAAGCTGGTCTCTCGTAACTGTGCTCAGGTTTGATTTTGAGTCACATGAAATACTGGCTGGCCTAAATTAATGAATCAGGACCTTCTAATTGCCTCAATCTTGGGTTTCCATCTTCTTAAGCACTCAGACTCCTGCTGAGTTTTGGCTGTGGCAGCTGTAAGGAGAGCAAATACCTGGCGTGTGCTGAGGAAGGAGGAGAAAGACATCTCTGGAGTGAAAATCCTTTTCCATTCTGTGTCCATGTTGGTCTGAAAATGATAATAAAATATTAATTTTTGGGGGGTTTTTTCAGGAAGCAGACTTTTTTCCAGATAACCCTGGTTATACAGACCCTGGTATTCAAGCAGAGGAATTCTCAACAGTGACAACAGGAAAAGAGTGAGTAAAGTTGTAGCTGGGAGTGTCCCAGCAGCATGTTTGGGGAGGGGGAAATTGTCACTGAAGTCACTGATGGACCCCAAGGCAGAGGGTAGAGAGGACCAATGTTTTGACCAAGGTGTGGTGAAATCTTTGATTTTCAGGAGGGTGAATACCAACAGGACCACTTGCCTCCAAGCCTGGGAAAATACCTCTCCTTGAATACTCTGGTTTATGCTGGTTTATATTAAAATTACTTCAGAGCTGCCTGATTTGTCCTATAGTTCCTATATTGAGCTCATTATAGTTAGATGATTTCAAGCTGTTGAGGGATGAACCACAGCAGCAAAGCTGATAGCACAGGCAAGCACTCCTGGGAAAACATCCTTCTCTCTTAATCTTTATTAATTAATCCTTGCCTATTAACTCATGTCCCCGGGGAGGGGGGGAGAGGGAAGACGGAAACCCTTCCCACTTTACACAGCTGGCTAGGAGAAGTTCTGCTGTAGCTCTGCTGGGGATGCTTCAGTCAGGCTGGTGGGTCTGAGCAAGCAAAGCCAGCATCAGTTCAGCCATGCCTAAGGGCATCACCTTGTACATCTGCTGTGTGTTTTAGCTTTGCAAAGCTCTGTGTCCGTGGGGATGATGACTCCGAGCACAGCTCCTCCCCTGACCTCCCCTCTCTCCGCTTTGCGGTCTCGGCTCAGGTAAGACTCACCTCATTCCATCACCTCTGCTGCTGGCAGTTCACCAAGGTCCAGGGGGGCCCTACACTCTAGTGCAAGCTGTGGTTACCTCCCCAGTGTGCTCCTGCAGGTCTGGCCGTCCCACCTCAGCTCACACCTGGTCAGATATGTCCTGCAGTGCCCTCAAACTCTCACAGCTCAGCTGTAGCACAATGTCTTGCTGCTCCTGTGCAGTTCAGTGACTGTATCTGTCCTGCTTTGCTGATGTAACAAGCTGTGCATGCTTCTCTAGAGCAAAATCCAACAGTTTATACATTCAAATATGGATGTTAAAGCATCTGCTCAGAGAAACTGTGGATATGAAGCCCGAGTGTGTCAAAGTCAGTCAAGTTTTCTGCACTCTTGATATCCATGTACCTACATCCCTTCCAACCCAGCTCATTCTATGATTCCATGATCCAGATGCTCCAGTGGCAGGTGGTGGTGCTCTCCCCCTCTCCTCCAAGCTTATTAGTCAAAGTCTTGTCATCTAGATGATAAGAACAATTCCTTTTGAACCATACTTGGGTTTTGGACAAGAGCTGCCTCTCTCTTGTGTTTTAGACAAGAGGTGTCTTATGCCATATGACTTTTTGGGCCTCTCTTCTACAACCAGTGTCTCATCCTCCAGCTCTATGAGGTGATAGCTTAGAGGTACCTACACACAGAGAATCCTGGATGTGGATATGTGTGTGCTCATGAAATACCTGTTCTCTGTCATCACTTTATAGTAACTCAGCCTTAAACTACAAAATATCCTTGGTCTTTGGTCCTAATACTCATTATTGAATATGAGAGGAATTAAAAAGAGGTAGCAATTAAAAAAAAATTGTCTTATTACTTTGAGCTGATGAAGTGACTTCCCTTCTCCTGGGCCACTTGCTTTGACAGCGACAGAAAAAAAGAAGGAAGAAGATGCATAAAGCTGCTTCCTCAGCAACAGAGAGCAGATCCAGAACACATGCCAGGCTTTGGCCCTCTTCCCCAGACCCCCAGTCAGGTGAGAGCGCACCAGTCAGCTCCTCTGCTTCTGGGCTGGGTTTCTGCTTGCTGGCTCACAGCAATGAAGTGTCATGAAACCCCAGCCCTGGCAGCAAGATAACCTGCTTAAGAAGGGAAAATGAGGGCTTGAGGATGGTCTGGAATGATCAGACTTACGGATGCTGCTGGGTGTAGAATTCTGTACCTTTTCATGTCTGATTTTGTGACTTTCCAGTACCTGAAAGGGGCCTATAAAAAGACAGGGGAAGGTCTGATCACAAGGGTTTGAGGTGACAGGATGAGGGGTAATGCAGCCCAGAAAGCCATCAAGTGCTGCATCAAGAGAATCGTGGCCAGCGGGTCGAGGGAGGTGATTCTCCCCCTCTGCTCCACCCTCGTGAGACCCCACCTGGAGCTCTGTGTCCAGTTCTGGAGCCCCTAGTACAAGAAAGATCTGGACGTGCTGGAACGTGTCCAAAGAAGGGCCACGAGAATGATCAGAGGGCTGGAGCACCTCTCCTACGAGGACAGACTGAGAGAGTTGGGGTTGTTCAGTCTGGAGAAGAGAAGAGAAGGCTCCAGTATCTTAAGGGGGCTACAAGAAAGCTGGGGAGGGAGGGACTTTTTAGGATGTTGGGTAGTGGTAGGACTGGGGGGAATGGGTCAAAACTAGAGGTGGGTAGATTCAGATGAGACGTTAGGAAGAAGTTCTTCACCATGAGGGTGGAGAGACATTGGAACAGGTTGCCCAGAGAGGTGGTGGAAGCCCCATCCCTGGACATTTTGAAGGCCAGGCTGGATGGGGCTGTGAGCAACTGGTGGGAGGTGTCCCTGCCTATGGCAGGGGGGTTGGAGCTAGATGATCTTTAAGGTCCCTTCCAACCCTGACAATTCTATGATTCTATGATAATGGTTTTAAGCTATAAAAGGATAGATTTAGGTTGGACATTGGGAAAAAGTTGTTTAATATGGGGATGGTTGATCACTGGAACAGGGTGCCCAGAGAAATGGTGGAGGCCCCATCCCTGGAGACATTCAAGGTCAGGCTTGATGGGGCTCTGAGCAACCTGCCCTAGGTAGACATGTCCCTGCTTATTGTTGGACTAGATGACCTTTGGAGGTCCCTTCCAACCCAAGCCATTCTATGGTTCTATGATTCCATGATTCTATAATTCTATGAAATAGGTGTATGATTTTCTTTAACAGTAGTGGATTGGCTGTATCAGAGTTCCTGGGCTTGTTGCTGTCTTGGTGGGACTGAGGGATCTCTCTGTCTCTTTATAAGCTTTTTTCTCCCTTTCTTCCCATCTGTAGAGTTTTCAGCCACAGTTGCTGCCTCCTCATCTTCCCACAGCCTTCGCCTCTTGATGCCAGCTTTTCCTCTGAGAGCTGCCAGGCCCCCCAGCAGCATCAGCCTCATCCAGGTGGCAGGACCCCTGGCTGACTATCACTCAGAGTCCACCGAGTCTGTGGATGAGATCCCCGTGGCTCAGACCCGCCTTGGGAGCACAGCCCTTCGTGGGCCTCCTAAGAATAACCTCCACCACTCTCAGCACTCTCCCTTGCCCACAGCCAGAGGTGACAGGAAGAAGAACCTGTATTCTGGGCACAAGGTGAGAAGGAAAAGCTGCCAGCAGGACAGACACGTGGCACGAGACCCGGACCTTTTCTCCAAGATCCCTGCTGTGTTTGTAAGTAAGAGCAGTGGAGAACCTCCCATCCCTCAGGCCCAGCCCAGTGAGAGCACAGCTGAGCCCCAGCACAGAAAATGTGCCAGCAAGCAGCATGTGGGCAGACATGACCTGTGCTTGAAGGACACAAGGACAAACACCACAGAGGCCTAGTGATCTGCTTCCCAAAGCCTTTGGGGACCAGGCAAGAGCTTCTCTTTTTATCTGGAGGTTGCTGTTCAAAGTTCTTGACTCCAGTGACTGTTTCCCTGGAGGCAGCAGCGTCCCTTTGCCTGAGGCTGCCGCTCTTCCAGCAGAACCAGCTGAGAGGCAGTAAAAACCCTGCTGCATCTTTGCTGCTGGCTGCTGCCTCTTCCTTCCTAAGTCAGGCAAGCCCCCGAGCCCCATTCCATGTTCCAGTCTCCCCTGGCTGGCTGCTGGCTGCCCATGGTTAAGGACCACAGCACCAGTGCTCTGGAGAGGGCTGAGGAGCTCAGCCCAGCACCCTGTGCTTGCCACCAGACTGCACTGAGACAGTTCTCATACCCAACCAAAGGCAATGTGGTGGCAAACCTGCCCCTCGAGTGCTTTCCTGGGGACAGGGCTGTCCCCTCCTGCCCCCTTCGCCCCAGCACTGCACTGGTTTTCTGTAAAGGTGTGTGGGGAAGAGCAAGGCTGAGCCTCTGCTGTTCCCCACACCCTGAACATGAAATTCCCCATCTGCCAACACCCTGTCAGTCTTTGGATCACACGCAGGGGCTTCAGCAGGTGGGCAGGGAGTAACCTCAGGATTGCCCCGTCCCTCCACCGCTTTCCACTGTGTGCCCTCAAGCCAAGCCCACCACCAGCATGTCCTCTGTGAGGCAGCCTAGCTTGACCTGCTCCACCTTCCCAGCAGCCTCACAGTGCAGCTTTCTCATCAGAAGCTCTGGGATTGTCGAGGTTTAAGGCTGGGACAGCCACTAGATGAGTGACAGATGATCTTTATTAACCCCTCTCCCTTCCCAAGAGGAAAGAGAAAGGGAGTAAATCAGAGGTTTAGGTTCCATCTACCAGACCTACACCAGACACTCTGTGTTAACCCCTCTTTCCCCTCCAAATATAGAGGAAGAGAAAGGGGGTAAGGGAGAGAGACTTATGGCCTCCTCCCCTCCCAAATGGGAGAGGAAGGGAATGAGAGAGAGGCTTCCAGATTAGAAAAGAAAACTAAAACAGCTTTAATGAAGATAATGATAGTAATAAAATGGAATATATACAATATTGAACTCATTCCCCCTGATGGTTGTTATGTCCCCATCACCACTGATGCTGTGGAGCACGCACTGGGGAAGTCCCAGACTGGGCTCAGGGACAGATGGAAACCAGGTTCTGGAGCAGGATTCTGGAACTGGATTCAGGAACACAAGGATTGGGATTGAAGGCAGAATGGACAGAGTCCTCCTTGGACACTGGCCATTGAAGAAGAGGCTTGACCCCCATGACCCCTCAGCTTTATACCATACATGGGCTGGAATCCGTTGTTCAGTTTGTGGTCACCTCTTAGTTTCTGTGGGGCACAGAAGATTGAGCAGGGACCTTGGTCTGCACAGAAGCAAGTAGAAGCAAGAGCCTTTCTGCAGACCCCAAGCCCAGGTAGTAGCTTTAAACGTGGAGCACTGCTAGGAGCAGAGGCTGGAAATCTGCTGTTCCCTTCAGCAAGTGCCATCACTTGGGAGAGGCTGAGGTAGGTGTGGCTCAGAGGCAGGACCATCCAGGCTGAGCACTGCCTGGGACGGTCCTTGGGAAGTTCTGGCAAGGCAGCCTAGATACCATCACTGACCTTGGCCTTCTTCAGGAGGCTGTCTTACCATCCTGCTCTGCTGTCTGGTTTTTGACTCCTGGAAGAGTTGGAATGGGAACCTTGACTCTTCATTGAATAACAGGAGCTATTGATCAGCAGAAGTGAAGCCTCCTGTAGCTGTTGGAGTTGTTATGTCTCAATCTGCAGGAAGGGTTGGCCTGTGGACATGCTCCTTGCAGCTCCCCTTGCTGCTGTGGCCAGTGGAAAAGCCAGTGTGGGTGGGACCAACTCTTGTGGACCAGCAAACGTGGTGCTGCTTGTCTGCAGAGACCAGGGCATCTACTCACTGATAAATCCTGGTAAGAAAAAGTCCTCCCAGTTGTTTCTCCTCATGTCTGCTGTCATCTAAGGACACTACCCCTTCAGTAACACTGGGCTCAGGTTTTTCCAAGGCTGATGGTCCATGCTTTGGTAATTTCTCTCCAGCAGGTCCCCCTGAGCAGACCTCATGTGTGTTCTTGCCCTTTGTCCACCCAGAACCAGCCCCAAAGTCACATTATGGAGCCCTTTAGTAGATCTGTCCGCAATAAAATTTTCTATGCTCTTTGCTAAATGGTTCCCTCCTTTTTTGCAGTTATAAATTAATCTGCCTGGTTGATGGTCTCCTAACTTTTCCCTGCACCTCTGGGTGGGCTTGGCACCTTAACTTGTGTCAAAATGATGGTGGTCCCCTCTCTGCAGGGCTCTGTGGGTGTTAGGTGGGACGGCTTTCCCTGAGGGGTAGGAAGGAGGCACCTTCTCCAGGGGGTGTGTCCCTCCAGCCTGGTTTCTGTGCTGCAGCAGCCTGAGCACCCCAGGGAGGGGGTCAGGTTGGATGGGCACCATGCTGCAGGAAGGTCCTTGGGCAGAGCTTGGTCCAGGGAAAGAAAGGTCCAGCATGTCCCAAGGTGGCAGGTCCTGAGCACAAGCTGGGAAGGACAGAGATGTCCTACAGTTTGCTGGGACATGACCCTCTCGAGGAGCATGGGGCTCACCCTCAGGTTCAGCATTGAGATGCCATCCCCTTCCCTGCTCACCGTCCTACTGCCCACGAGCCCCAGCTCCCCCTGCCACGCTCACAGACACCCACCTGAGCAGGGTCTCTGCCCCAGCCCCACACGCTGCTGGGCTGTACTGGTTCTGTCCTGCCCTGCAGGTTTCTCCATGAGGAATGGGAGCCCAGGCTTGTGGTTGGAGGTCAACTGGATGCCCTGTGGACCCTGCTTTGGGAATTTCTCTGGGTAGGGGAGACATCCTCCTGCTGCCTTCAGCTGAGACATGGGACATTTTCTGCCCTACATCAAGTGCTGGAGGAGGCAGAGTCTCCATCTCTGGAGAGATTCCAAACCCACCTGGGCACCATCCTGCTCTGGGTGACCTGCTGGAGCAGGGGGGTTGAACCAGATGATCTCCAGAGGGTTCTTCCAACCCCCACCATGCTGGGATTCTGTGATACTGGGCACCCGAGAGTGAAAATGGTGAGACTGAGATGGTTTGAGCTCCTGTGAGAACTACTCTCTGCCCCAGATCAGTTCCCAGCAAGGATGAACTTTCTCAAGCTCAGTTCAGCATCTCAGCTGATGCTTCATACCAGGAGGACCATCTGCAGATGCTGCTCTGCAAATACCCGTGCCCTCAGGACCCTGGTGCTGTGTGTAGTAAGGAAAAGAAGTCCTTCAGAGGTCTGGCATCCCTGAGCACCTTCTCCAGCACTAAGTAAAAGGCTTTTGCTGGAGCACAACCTCTCCCACTGGCAGGAGGCAGAGCCCTGGGCTGGCCAGTTCCACCATGAGACGCTGCAGCTTTTTAATAGCATCAAGTGATGCATTTATAGGATGGTGACAGCTTTCTGGAGTTCTGAAACCATAAATCCTGGTCTCTGGCAGCTCCTCAGCAGCTGTGCCAGCCTCGTGGTGCCTGCTTGGGACATATGCCCTGCTTGCTTTCTTCTGCAAGCTTGACTCACGTTTCTTCATTTTCTCTTTAGTGCCAAGGGGACCTTCCTTTGGGGACCGATTCTTGGTGAGTTTATTCCTTGGGACACATCCTGGGAGCATCTCAAGGGGCTTCCTTGAATTGCAGCAGAGGGGGGGGGAAGGAAGCTCCTGGCAGAGGATGGAACATTTTTCCACCTTCTCTGCCTCACAGCCAGGTCGCCAGCTTGAGTGGCAGATGCCCCTTGGCTCTGCGTGCTGCTGGCACACCCGGCATGTCCACCCGGCACGTCCACCTCGATGGCTGCAGCTAAGCCCTGGTTGATGCCTTGTGGACACGCCGTTGCTGGGGTGACCATGCACACATTGCACAACACCCAGAACACTTCCCTCTGTTGTGTAGCAACTTGCGTCGGAGCAGCCGCGTTCCTGCATAACCTCATCCCACCCCAGCCCTGGCCGAGCCAGCCACTTTCCTGAAGCTCAATGACCCCGGGGAGCCCGCAGTGCCCAGCCCTGGGGGTAAAGAGGATGGAGGGTGAAGCTCAGACCTTGCCGGGTTAAGATGACAGCAGAAGTCCTGGTGCCTTCAGCTCCATCACAGCACCCCAGGGTGCTGTGTGAAGGTGAGGACATGGGCAGAGACAAGAGCAGCATTTGAAGCTGTGTCTTGGTGACACTGATCTGTGAGCCTTGGTGTGTCTCTGGATGGAGTTCTGCAGCTCCTGAAGCTCCCCGGGGCAGGAGACAGCCTGGGAACATCCTGACCTTTATTGGACATCTTTAAAAGGGGAAAGTCCCCGGGGAACCAAGCGCTGAGCTGTGTGCATGCTCCTCCACCACATCACAGGACCTGTGCGACCTCCTCCTCGGCTCCTGTCTGTGCCACGGGCTCCAGACCAAGTCACAGCCTCCTCCCGGGCTTCCTTTTCCGGGCTGCTTGAGGAACATCAGGAGCCGGCCAAGGCCTGAGCTCCAGCCCAACAGGGCTGTCATGGTGACAACAAACGCACAACAAACCCCAGCCCTTAGGAACCGAAACCTGACCTGCTCAACCCGACCCCTGGGGCGTCTCGCCAGCCTTGGCTTGGTGTCCTCATTCTCCTGGGTCTCCACATGTGCCACCTCTTGGCTCTTCAGGCTCTGCAGCCCCTGGCGCTGGCTGGAGCTCCAGCAGAAAAGCTGGGACGTGCCCAGCTCCTGCCTGCTGCCAGCTCCATGAACATGGGCTCTTGTGCTGCCATGGGATGGATGCTCCAGCCACAGTTACCTGGGCTCCTCTCCAGAGCTGTTGGCTGGAGACAAAGCCAAAGGCACCTGCTTTGGTGGGGAGCTGGAGGACAAGGTCCTTCAGCAAGACTTAACCCCTCCTTGATATGGCAGCCCTAATTATTGTCCTCTCCTTAAAGCAGGGAGCAGCAGGTAAGCAGCTCTTCCCCACTTTCTGTGAGGTGGGATGTCAGCCCTATGTCTTTGCTGGCCTGGGTGGAGGCTGGTTTAAAGTCTGACTTCACAGCCAGCTGCTGTAACTGTAACTGCACTTTGGGACCTGCTTTCATGGTGTATGAAGAATGGGAAGCCTCCATGTTCAGGACAGAGTCCTCCTGGTGCCACCTCCTCTGTACAGCTCCCAGGCTCTCTGGTTGTGTCTGAGCTCTACCAGGATAAGCTGGATGGAGGAGAAACATTCATGGGTGAGGTCTGCTGAACTTGTGATGGACGGAGGGGTCACAAGGCTCATTGGGCACATATCAAAGTAGCTGTGAGCACCTGGGGCTCCCCAAAGCAGCCAGGTACTGTGGCATACCTGTGACCTCTGCAACCAGCCCTGGCACTCACCTCCAAGGAGGGAGGTACAGGTAGTGATCCCAAATCACAGACTCATAGGTTTGGCTGGTGGTCACCTCTGGAGGTCCAAGCCAGGATCAGTAAGAGCTGGTTGCTCAGGGCTTTGTCCAGTTGACAACAAGGTCCCAGCAGAGAACATGTGCCCCTCAGCCAGGAGGGGGAGGTTGTCCCTGGAGCCAAGTCCCAGAGCAAAGGGCTCTGGGTCCAAGAGCAGCACTGAGATAGCCCTGGGGGACATCAGTCATGTGGACACCCATGTCCATCCTTGCCCTGCAGCTCCTCGGCACAGGAACCAGGGCAGACAGAGACCTCAGGGTGCCAAAGACTGTTGTTGGAGCTGCTGATATACCACAGGACCCTGCATGGCAGCAGCAAGCCACACGCTGAGACCCCTTGACACGAACAAGTCCTGGTGATGCCAGGGCTGGCCAGGCATGACAGCTGGTGCCAGGGAGTGCCAGGGCAGCGCTAAGGTGGAAGCAGGCTCTGGGCAAGCAGCTGAGGTGGGGCTGTGAGTAAGTGATGTGGCTTGTGGTGGGACTCCATGGCAACCACAATATTTGGGTGCTGCTTCAGCCCGCAGAGCCTGCCGGGAGCCCCATGTGTGGTCAGGCTCTGGGTGGCACGCAGCTGGTTGTCCCCAGAGTCACTCCAAGGGTATTCCACAAGGATATGCAGAGGGGACAGGTGCTCACTGCAGTGCCCAGCATGCCAGGACGGTTGGCATTTGTCCCAGGCTGGGCAGTGGCCTTTGGTCCATGATGTCACCTACTGAGAGGGGACGGTCCCTGGCACACTGGCTGTGTGGGACAGGGGACAGGGCTGCAGGACAGGGCACAGGACAGGGAGCCTGTGGTGGAAAGACCTTGTGGGGTGGTGGAGGAAAGACCTTGTGGGGTGATAGTAGAGCTTCATGGGGTGATGGAGGGGCTCCATGGGGTGATGAAGGGGCTTTGTGGCATGATGGAGGGACCTTGTGGGGTGGTGGAGGAACTTTGTGAGGTGATGGTGGAGCCTCGGAGGTGATGAAGGAGTCTTGTGGGGTGATGAAGAGTCCCTGTGGGGTGCCAGTAGGGCCTCGTAGGGTGACAAAGGGGTTTTGTGGGTTGTTGTTGGGGCTTCATGGGGTGTTGAAGGGACTTTGTGAGGTGATGATGGGGCTTCTTGGGGTAGTGGAGGGGCTTTGTGGTATGATGGAGGGACTTTGTGAGATGATGGTGGAGCCTCGGGGGTGATGGAGGTGCTCCGTGGGGTGTCGGAGGGCGTCCCAGGGGAGGTCCGTTCCGCTGCCCGGCCCCGTCTCCCAGCCCCGCGGGCGCTGCTCGGCCGTGCCGCGGCCCGGGGGAGGCGGGACGGGGCGGCCCTGGAGCCCGGTGCGGGCGCTGCCCCGGCCCCTCCCGTGGCCATGGCGGCTGCTTAAACAGGCGNAAGGGAACCCCCCCCGTCCCCAATCCCAGGGCGCGGCGGCACCGGGATGCCCCGGACCCCAGGCTCCGGCCACTGCCCGTCCCGGGGCCGCTGATCGGGGGCGGGCGGGCGGGGGCTGGCGCTGCTTGGGCATTCCCTCGGCGTCACCCGGGACCCCGCGGAGGCGATCCCCGGGCCGATCTCGGCTTGGTGCTGCGGGGTCGGGAACGGGGGGTGTCCCTGCTGGAGCCCGGGGCCAGGCGGGGACCAGCGGCTTCCCCGCCCCGCTCCTCCCTAGCGACAGTTGCCAGGCAACGCCACTCCTCCCTAGCGACGGTTCTCCTCCGTGCCGCGCTCCAGCTCTTGCCAAGGCCCCGGGGGTCCATCCCCCAGTCCCCCCTGCCCGGGCATGGGGTGAGGTCCCTGCTGGGGACACTGGATCCACCACTGTGCCCGGCCCCTGCTGGGATGCTGGCGGTGCTCAGCGCAGGGTGAGGGATACTGGGTTGGCAGGGTGGGGCTGGCGCAGTGATGCCAGGCGAGGAGCTGCGATGGGGCACAGCTTCCTCCACTTGGCATCTTGCGGGGCACCCTGGGGGGCGGGTCACAGAGCTAGGGTGCTGCCAGCTCCACAGAGGGGGCCTGTGGTCATTGGCAGTGGGCAGGGCAGAGGTGGGGCTGGGGGCAGGCCCTTGTGCCGCTCCCCATCATGGGAAGGCGGCCGCATTGCATCATCCCCAGAGCTCCCAAGGGGCCAGGGCTGATGCGCTCACTCCTCGCCAGCCCCTGGAGCTGACAGCCTCGCTGCTGACAGCTCCTCATCAGGAGCCCCCAAAACACGTCGTGGGGCTTCTCTGAGGCTGCCACCAGCCCTCACCCCACGCTGCAGGCTCTGCCAACATCCTGCTCCTACTGTCATCCTTCCATCCCTCCTCCTCCTCCTGCCCTCACGGACCCGGTCAAGCTCTGCCAGGGCCACCAGCCAGAGCCTGGGCTTTAACGGGCTCCTCTGCCCCTTTCCGTCCCGCAGCCCCATGGCCGGGAGCGCTGAGATGGCATCCCTGGAAGAGAGCTTCCGCAAGTTCGCCATCTACGGGGACACCAAGGCCACAGGGCAAGAAATGAACGGGAAGAACTGGGCCAAGCTGTGCAAAGACTGCAAAGTCACCGACGGCAAGAGTGTCACCAGCACTGACGTGGACATTGTCTTCTCCAAGGTGAAGTAAGTGACTTGGCTTCTTGGGACCTCCAGCTGCCTGGATGGTGGGGATGTCCTTGTGGTGGAGGTGCCTGGGTGTGGTGGTCCCCAGGATGGGTTGGTAGATCAGCTGCGTGTCCATTCCCATGGTGGGCGCGGCTTGGAGCAGCAGGTGCTGCCTTGTGGCATCCTCTCTTCAAGGAGTTTCTGTGGATGTTTTTGTGAGACCTAAGAACAAATAAATCCAAATTTGGGGGGTGGGGGGCTCAGATTTTGGTGCAGATGCTGTGCTCCTATTCCTGCTCCCAGGCATTGAGGTGGACCTGGCTGGTTCTGTCAGGTTTCCAGCAAGAAGATGCCACAGGGAGCAGAGAAGGGTGCTCAGGGGTGTGGCCAGCCCACACATCAACTTCAGGAGGACTCTGCTCCTTAGAGGATACAGCAGCAGCTGAAGAGCCCCTGGGGCTGCTTTTGGGGTCCTTGAGGACACCTGATGCTCCACACCAGAATGCAGGAGCAAGGATGGGTGGAGAACCTACTCCCTCCACACCCTCTCTCCAGGCATCTCCTTTTCCTTGGAGGGTTTGAGCACTGGGAGGTTTGTGGTGCATAGGAAGGTGGATTGTCTCTATGCTGCCCAAGAAACAAGGACCAGGTGCTCGTTGGGGCAATGGTCTGTGTATGTCCTTCTGAATTTGTCCAGAGGACCAATTCCTGCTGAGGGAGAGAGGGTGATGGGTATCCCAAGCACTGGGAACAGAGGGGTGAGGGGCCCGAGGCTGGTGGAGGACAAAGCCAGGGTCTCCCTGATGCAGCTCATCCCTCTCTTTGGAGGCACAACCTGAGGAGTTGCTGATGGCAGCCTGGGGTTTGTGCTTGCAGAGGGAAGACAGCCCGTGTCATCAACTATGAGGAGTTCAAGAAGGCACTGGAGGAGCTGGCCCCCAAGAGGTTTAAGGACAAGAGCAAAGAGGAGGCATATGAAGCCATCTGCCAGCTGGTGGCAGGGAAGGAGCCCATTAACGTGGGCGTCACGGTGAGGGAGGAGCCCCTTGGCCGCTGAGCGCAGGAGGGATGGTCGGGAGGGGAGGATGGAGCTCTGCAAATGCTCTGCAAGCAGCGCAAATGCTTTCTGGGGGACCTGGGTGGGCTGGGGGTTGCAGAGATCTGGGGAGCACGGCGGGGTTTCAGGAATTTGGTGTGGGGCAAGGGATGAAGGGGCTGTTCTTGACTCCCGTCTCCCCACCACAGAAAGCCAAGACGGTGGGGGCCGTGGAGAGGCTGACGGACACCTCCAAGTACACAGGCTCCCACAAGGAGCGCTTCGACGAGAGCGGCAAGGGCAAGG
>VYZX01030150.1:320057-396093 GCA_013401335.1 Brachypteracias leptosomus
CCAGCCCCTCTGGTGTGTCACCCCCAGCCCCCTGCCATACTAACAGCACTGCTCCTCAGGGCTCCCCTGCCCCGCTGGCACCCACACCTTCCCTACCTCAGCCCCAGCTTTCGGGGCACCCTTCCTGCCAGTCCCGCCATGGACCACAGCCTGCCTTCTCTGTAGACCTCCTGGAGACCTGCCTTAACCCTGCACCAGTCACATCACAGCCACCCCCTTCCTTCCCCACCAGTGCCCTCCCCATGCTTGCCCAGCACCACAGGAGGCTCAGACCCTTCGGTGCTCCCAGCAGGGATGCTGGGAGAGCTTGGTGGCACCTGGCCATAGGCAAAGGTCTCCAAGCTGAACCTCTGTGACCCCCTGCTGCCTTGGTGAAGCTTAACCCAAAGGATGCTGCAGACCCACTCCTTCACCCGGCTCTGCAATAAAACCCCGTCCACACCCACGGCCCCAGTCTGGTTGTGTTCATCAGGACCCCCTTTTTTGAGGGGAGGGCAACGGGAGGCTGGGCTGGTCATGCCACCCCGTGACCATGCCGTGGGCTCGGCCCTGGCCACCAGTGGGTTTGGCAGCTTCTTGGCTGGTCCCGAGTTGCCGGAGTAACCGCAGGCACACAAACACCAGCTCCTGGCTCACGCTCCCACTCTGTTTGCAACCAAACACCCGAGCTCCTGGTAACCATCCCTGGGAACAGGCCGGGCTCCAGGACGTGACGGCAGCTCTGGGATGGGGTGGTGGGATGTCTGCTCTGGGATGGGATGGGATGGGATGGTCGCGCACATGTGACTTGGGCAGGATGGCTCCCTCCCCACTGCACCTCTGCCTCCTAGCCAGTTTGTTTTTAAAACACAGGAGAAAGAAGAGGTTGTCTTCTTCTGGGCTGGTAGGTTTAGACTAGAGAGAAGGAAGGAATTTTTGCTGCTGAGGGTGGTGAGAGCCTGTCCCAGGTTGCCCAGAGAGGTGGTGGCTGCCCCATCCCTGGCACCATTGCAGGTGAGGTTGGCCGGGGCTCTGAGCAACCTGCTCTGGTTGCAGATGTCCCTGCTCCCTGCAGGGGGGTTGGACCAGGTGAGCTTTAAAGGTCCCTTCCAACCCAAACCAGTCTGTGGTTCTATGGTTTCAGTCTCACCCCCAGTGAGGGTCTACCAGTAGCAGGCTGGGAACAAGTCAGAGGAAGTTAGTGGCTGCTGTGCCCCTAAATGTTCTTCCTGAGATCCCAGTTGCTGCAGGGGGAGGAGGTTTTAACCCTTTGCTCTCCATTGAGTCAAAATGAGGTGCACACTTCCCAGNCCTTAGAGGATACAGCAGCAGCTGAAGAGCCCCTGGGGCTGCTTTTGGGGTCCTTGAGGACACCTGATGCTCCACACCAGAATGCAGGAGCAAGGATGGGTGGAGAACCTACTCCCTCCACACCCTCTCTCCAGGCATCTCCTTTTCCTTGGAGGGTTTGAGCACTGGGAGGTTTGTGGTGCATAGGAAGGTGGATTGTCTCTATGCTGCCCAAGAAACAAGGACCAGGTGCTCGTTGGGGCAATGGTCTGTGTATGTCCTTCTGAATTTGTCCAGAGGACCAATTCCTGCTGAGGGAGAGAGGGTGATGGGTATCCCAAGCACTGGGAACGGAGGGGTGAGGGGCCCGAGGCTGGTGGAGGACAAAGCCAGGGTCTCCCTGATGCAGCTCATCCCTCTCTTTGGAGGCACAACCTGAGGAGTTGCTGATGGCAGCCTGGGGTTTGTGCTTGCAGAGGGAAGACAGCCCGTGTCATCAACTATGAGGAGTTCAAGAAGGCACTGGAGGAGCTGGCCCCCAAGAGGTTTAAGGACAAGAGCAAAGAGGAGGCATATGAAGCCATCTGCCAGCTGGTGGCAGGGAAGGAGCCCATTAACGTGGGCGTCACGGTGAGGGAGGAGCCCCTTGGCCGCTGAGCGCAGGAGGGATGGTCGGGAGGGGAGGATGGAGCTCTGCAAATGCTCTGCAAGCAGCGCAAATGCTTTCTGGGGGACCTGGGTGGGCTGGGGGTTGCAGAGATCTGGGGAGCACGGCGGGGTTTCAGGAATTTGGTGTGGGGCAAGGGATGAAGGGGCTGTTCTTGACTCCCGTCTCCCCACCACAGAAAGCCAAGACGGTGGGGGCCGTGGAGAGGCTGACGGACACCTCCAAGTACACAGGCTCCCACAAGGAGCGCTTCGACGAGAGCGGCAAGGGCAAGGGCAAGAGTGGGCGGGAGAACATCGTGGACACCAGTGGCTACGTCAGTGCCTACAAGAACGCGGGCACCTATGACGCCAAAGTGAAGAAGTAGGGAGGGGGGTGCCCCTGGCACCCACCGCCCTGGTCCCTGTGCCCCGGCCGCGGGGCCGGCGCTAGCTGGGACGTGCCCGTGTGCCCTGGGGCCCGGGAGGCTGTGCTGGGGCCAGCCCCAGGCTGGCGGGATGTCGTCCGCCCAGCGCTGATGGGACTGGGAAAGTCGCCGGGCCCCGTGCTCTGCCCCAGTGCTCCGTGTCCTCCCCATGTTGTGATCCCCAACCCCAGCCCCTCCGGTGTGTCCCCCTGTGCTGTGACCCCCCCCAGCCCCTCTGGNTCCCTGGGAACAGGCCGGGCTCCAGGACGTGACGGCAGCTCTGGGATGGGGTGGTGGGATGTCTGCTCTGGGATGGGATGGGATGGGATGGTCGCGCACATGTGACTTGGGCAGGATGGCTCCCTCCCCACTGCACCTCTGCCTCCTAGCCAGTTTGTTTTTAAAACACAGGAGAAAGAAGAGGTTGTCTTCTTCTGGGCTGGTAGGTTTAGACTAGAGAGAAGGAAGGAATTTTTGCTGCTGAGGGTGGTGAGAGCCTGTCCCAGGTTGCCCAGAGAGGTGGTGGCTGCCCCATCCCTGGCACCATTGCAGGTGAGGTTGGCCGGGGCTCTGAGCAACCTGCTCTGGTTGCAGATGTCCCTGCTCCCTGCAGGGGGGTTGGACCAGGTGAGCTTTAAAGGTCCCTTCCAACCCAAACCAGTCTGTGGTTCTATGGTTTCAGTCTCACCCCCAGTGAGGGTCTACCAGTAGCAGGCTGGGAACAAGTCAGAGGAAGTTAGTGGCTGCTGTGCCCCTAAATGTTCTTCCTGAGATCCCAGTTGCTGCAGGGGGAGGAGGTTTTAACCCTTTGCTCTCCATTGAGTCAAAATGAGGTGCACACTTCCCAGGGCAAGGCTGTCCTGCCTTGCCTCAGGGTCCGTGGAGGTGCCATCCACAGCCTCACCCTTGCACAGACTTGGAGGGAAGAACATTTTGTGAAGACAGGAGCAGGTCAGGCCCCATGGGGCTCAACCCCTGCCTGTACATGGGTCTGGTCAGGACCTGGTGGTGGACCAAAGGGGGAGCTCCGTGTTGGAGCAGCTCTGAAGGGGAGTTGCAGGCACTGATGTGCTTTTGATACTGGGAAGGGGATTTCTACTTGTGTTTAAGCTTGCATGTGGAAGACCAGCAGCTCTGGCATTGCCATGTCCAGCAGCAGGGCATGGCTTCCAGAAGCAGCAGTCACTTGTCCCCCCACCGCTCATTCCACCTTTGCCCCTGAGGCTGGGGACCTCAGCGGCTCAGCTGTCCATGTATCAGCCACGGTTGGTGAGCCTGTAAGGAAGGTGGATGGGTCCTCACTTGGAGTTACCTCCACAAATCCATCTAGAAGCAAGGAGGGGCTGAGCTGCTGCTGCTCAGGTGATGGAGCAGCCAGGGCAGGGACTGTGGGAGCTCCCCTGGGCAGCCCGCCCAGCTGAGCGGTACCACCAGTCAGTTGCATCCTGCTCTGAATCCTGTGCAGAAGCAGCTTTGCAGCCTGTGAAGCCATGGCAGAGGTCACACCATGGTTAGCAGCTTCCACATGCTGTCAAACCACCTGGCCTAAAGGTGCTCCTTATCCACTCCAGCTTCTCTTCGAGTTCTCCACTGCTTGAGGAGATTGTCAGTGAAGACCCAACAAGGTCTAATGGCTGCGAAGCACCTGAGATCAACCTGACTTCCCCTGAAGTGATGGGAACAGCTTCCTGGGAACAATGAGATGTTGGTTTGGGTCTTCATCAAAACAAAGCCTGCTAAATACCAGTGTAGTGATCTCCTGGGGAGCTGCTGGCTGTGGATGTGTGTGCTTGCCCCCTTCATCCTTGCAGGAGGCTTGAAAGCCCCTTAGAAACAAGGTCTGAAGTATCACAACTGTGCTCTGCATTAGATACATGACACAGCCCCTGTGCATGGTTGAAGCCAGGTGGAGATGTGGCCTCACGGGGAGGTAAATGCGAGGAATATGGCCTTTAAACATCAGTCTTCATGACTGTCGTGGTCAGGAAAGTGGAGGTCCCCAGGACAGATGAGAAGAGCCCAAGTTGGGGTGCTCAGCCCTCAAGAAGACCATAATCTGAAGGACCTTCCACAAGGCAGGCAGCTCTGGCTGCTTTCCCGGTGAAGCTTGAAGTGATGCCACAGGGGACACCTTAAAATATTAGCTGCAGCCCCACTTTCTGTGATGAGCAGTGACAAAAGGGCTTGCAGCCATTTCCTGGAGCTTGGCTTTGCTCCGGCCAAGCGCTCGCTCTGAGCTTGGCTCCACACCAGCCCAACGAAGCCACTTTGTGGCCAGCCTGTAATTCCCTCCCAGCAGAGGAGAAAGGTGTCTCAGCCAGGATTTATGGTGTTTGCTTTGATCCAAGCCCCAGACGTGAAGCTTTTTTTTGTTCCTTCCCATTTGTTTCTTCCCTTTGGCTGCTCTCCAGCCCTTCTGAAGTGGAGGCACAAGCCAGAGCTTGGCTCCAGTCTTGCCACCACAACCTCTCACCTGCTCCACCGTGTTGGACAAACCTAGCCCCTCTTACAGGCTGTTGTCCCAGCTTGCCAGTGAGATGTGCAGCCCAGAAGGCTCATCTGAGTGGTTGTGATGCATTTAGAGCTTTAAAAGGTGTTTTCTACCCAAAGAGCACTTCTCTAGAGAGTTTCTAAAACCACCTGGGGTCATGTTTGTTGTGCTTCACACTTTGACAAGTTATGTGCCTGGGATGAGGGGTCTGGCTCCTCCAAGAGGTCATTTTTATAGAATCATAGGATCATAGAATGCTTTAGGCTGGAAGGGACCTCTCGAGGTCATCTGGTCCAACCCCCCCTACAAGAAGCAGGGACATCTCTACCTAGGCCAGGCTGCTCAGAGCCCCATCAAGCCTGACCTTGAATGACTCCAGGGATGGGGCCTCCGCCACCTGTCTGGGCAGCCCATTCTGATGAGCTTTCACCCATTTTCTCTGGGATGAGTGGTTTGACCAGAGATGCTGACGAGGACTGATCACTTTGTTCCTCAAGGACATAGATTCATTCCTAGAAGAGTGAGATGGTGGATGTCAAGAAGCCCAGTGAGGTCTTACCCTTTCAGACCCTGTGCAGGAACACCAGGAGGAGCTCATAGACATTGACATTCCAAAATGGTACCAATGAGTGGGGTTTGGTGGTGCTGGTTCTCTTCCCCTGCCCCCCAAAATAAGAAATTAGCCTTAGAAATATCAAGATTTTAGTGTCCTGTTGTTTTTATTTTTAAAATCTTCATCTTTCTTGCTTGAACAGGGTGGGGTTTTTTCATGTGTTGTATTCAAATACTTCATTTGCTTTGAAATTGCTGAGTAGTAAGAAGTTGATGATGAGGAGATCTATGAAAAAGACTCAGCTGAGATTACTTTGAGGGTAACAGGGTTGTGAGTCATCAATAGTTTTGATTACAAGCTCTCTAGAAGCTACAGGTTTTCTCTAGAAGTCACTAAGTTCAATTATTAGATTCATTAAGAGTGGTTGGAGGTTGGTTTTTTCCCCCCGTCCTTTTCCAAACTCTGTGCAGGAGCACCAGGAGGAGCTCGTAGACGTTGCCGTTCCAAAATGATGAGCATCCCTCCATGGAGGGTATTGTGCTGGAACAGAGCAGATCCTTGGTGTCAGGCCAGCCTAAACAGCTTCTCTGCCGAGATCTACCTTCCTCAGTACTTTTCCACTTCACTGCTAGGCTGATGGACGACGTCTTCCAAGATAAACAGACTAGGCTGCAAAGCACGTTCAGACAACGCTCAGCTTGTCTCCCGGTGGGTCAGGCCCTGCTCGGAGGGGACGAGGAGCTCAAATCCTTGTGGTGAGTGCCCTGAGATACTGGTCTGACCACGTGTTGCTGGGCTATTGATTCAGAACCGTTGTAGAGGGAATTCAATTAACTCAATTACCACCTTCCCAGCATGGCAGGGTTCCAGGGAAATGTTATTATGCAGGAGCCATCCCTAATTTTGTTGATGTAATGACTGCGGCAGAAGAGGAAGAACACAGAGGAGAGAAAGAAGCAGGAAGAAATAATAATAATAATTAAAAAAAGACAAGGACTAGATTCTCCAGCTTTAAATACAGGACAAGATTCCAAAACTCAACACAACCCACATTTCATGTCTGTTTGGGGGAGGGGAATTGCCTAACTGCTCTGAAGGGCAGTGTCCCTCAGCTGCTTCTCACCACACTCCTGCTCTAGACCCTTTCCCAGCTTCGTTGCCCTTTTCTGGCCACGTTCCAGCCCCTCAAGGTCCTTCTGGGAGTGAGTGGCCCAAAACTGACCCCAGGATTCGAGGAAGGAATCCTTCCATTTTGCCCTGTTGGATTTCTGGAGGTGCAAGAAAGCAGCAGCAGCTCGATCTGTCTCTTGTAACATGGAAGCTGACATGAGGATCTCCTCCAGCTGCTGCATCAGGTCATCCCTTTGTGATGAGATAAAAGAAAAACCAACCCCAAATCCCCCCAGTCACAAAGGCCAGAGAAATGAATCACTTTTCTACAGTTTTTCTGGTGCCTGGTAAGTCCCTTGGAGCCTTTCCAGTGATGCTGGTGAGTCCTCTGAGCAGTGATAAGTGGCATAGTGTGAGTTGAAGTGACCCCTGATGTCCCTGCTTTGAAGTATCTGTTTGAAACCCACTTCTAAAGGAAAGAAAAAGACATTTTCAAAGCATTCCCACATAGGTGTGCAAAAAAATAACTTAAACAAACAATAAACTCTGAAACACGAGAAGAAATTCAGGCATTTTGGCAGGGAGCTGAGGTGATGTCAGAAAACAAATCTAAACAGAAATGTTTCTATGGATTTATTTTTTTTTAAAGCCTAATTGGAAACAGATTTTTGCTTTGGATTTACACATTTCCCTGCAGCAGCTGCAATGCTTGCCCTGCATTGTGGGTTTTAGTCTTGAGGAGCATAAGTACAAGGTTATGGAGAAGAAGGGGGGAACTCAGCGTCCTCCCGCTCACATTATTGCTCCAGCTTTGGTCTTGGGTATGTTGTGCAACCAGAATCTCCTGAGGCACTTCAAGGTAAATAACAAAATCAAAAGAGGCTCCTGTTCATTGAGCTCCATCTTTCTGCCCTCAAAAATCCAATGTTTCTTGTTGCACTGAGACAGAGCTTTGGGAAGAGTGAGGAGCTCAGGGTGGGTCAACATCACAACTGGGCTCTTCTCTAGGTGGCCCATGTCAGGGAGGACATCTCACTGAGCTCAAGCACCTCATTTCCTGACACAGGGTGTCAGAATAAGATCCACAGAGGAAAAAAAAGGCAAGGTTTCCACTGTATCAAGAGTCTGATTTGATGTGCAGCCCCCACGGCCATGGGCTTCTACCCAACCCAAGGAAGCTCAGAGCTGGAGGGACCACAGGAGACCAGGGCCTGTGACAAGCTGCAGTGTGATCCTATCAAGTAAAACATAAAACCCACGACCCAAATGCATGTGCAACATCTGGGAAATGCAGAAATTGGAGCAATTATGGTGCTTGGCCCTGATGATGGCCCTGAAGAGCATCCAGAGGATGATGAGTGTTGCTGTGGAGGGGATGGACCCAGCTCTTTCCAGGGTTGGCCACAAGACAAAATTCAGCAGGACCATGATGATGGAGGTCAGCAGAGGAGTGCTTGCTGCCTGCAAACGTGGTCCCAGGATGCAGTTATTATTTAACACATTTATTTATATATTAGCATTTCAAATATATTATTAATATCTATAATTTATATATTAAGGTGTGGAGTTAGTCTGAGCTCACATCAATGCTCTTTCTTTTTAATGCCAACCTTATCCCCAGAGAAAGCTTAAAAATATACACGAGGGCACCCACATCTTTAGCTAAAATACTATTTTTCTTAAACAACCCCCCTCCCCCCCAATTCTCCATGCAAACAATGATTGGTCAAGTAATGAGCTCGTGGTGAAGGGGTTTTAAAATCAGGACTCTGCTTTGTATTAATTTATATTAAATTATATTTAATATGAATAAATTTATATTAATTTATTCTAATTTATATTTAAAAAAAAAAAACAGAAATGTGAAGTATAATTAAAGGAGTGGATTTAAATGGGGTCTGACCACCAGGTGTATGAGCAATCCTGGCACATTTTTAATCTAATCTTCAGAGCTGTAACTTGTGGTTGATCAGAAACCACTGAGACAGTAAAAAAAAGAAGCCGTTGGGTGGCATTTTCAATGTTTTGGGGGGTTTATTGTGGTTTGTAGCACAAGTGGTACTTTCAAGATCTTCAAGTAAATGGTATTTTGAGGGACTTAGGTCAGCCCGAGGCCTGGTGTGATGGACAGACCCAAGATGAGCAGGCAATGGGAGAAGGAGGCAAGACCCTTTTTGGGCAGCTTGGTGTTGATGTCCATAAACCATCACCCTGAGCTGCAGGAATTGCCTCAAGCTTCTGTAAAAGTCATTTTCTTGGATCAATAGTACCAATGAATGGGGTTTGGTGGTGCTGGTTCTCTTCCCCTGCCCCCCAGAATAAGAAATTAGCCTTAAAAATATCAAGATTTTAGTGTCCTGTTGTTTTTATTTTTAAAATCTTCATCTTTCTTGCTTAAACAGGGTGGGTTTTTTTCATGTGTTGTATTCAAATTCTTCATTTGCTTTGAAATTGTTGAGTAGTAAGAGGTTGATGATAAGAAGACCTATGAAAAAGTCTCAACTGAGATTACTTTGAAGGCAACATGGTTGTGGGTCATCAATAGTTTTGATTACAAGCTCTCTAGACGCTACACGTTTTCTCTAGAAGTCACTAAGTTCAATTATTAGATTCATTAAGAGTGGTTGGAGGTTGGTTTTTTCCCCCATCCTTTTCCAGATTTCCTTCTGACTCCTTTTTCTGTAACCACCTCTATGAGAAATAGCCTAAAATCATTCCAGAATCTTCCACCACTTTTTTTCTGCTGTCAGAAATGGGTTGCACATTGTCAATACCTGCACCTTAAACCAGTAACAACCTGTGTGTCCACCCACAGCTTCTGCAGGAGGCTTATTTTATTTGAATATCTACGGAAGACATTTCAATTGCTGTCCTCTTAACAAACTCAGTATAAACCAGGTTGTTCCAAGGTTTAATTTTAAGTGTCACACTATATAAAACCTGGTATTTTGCTGCTTTATCGTGACCCATGACCATAAACTTGGGTCTTTTGCACCATCTTTTATTTTTTGTCGAGCTACCACAGAATGGAAAATAAAGTACAAAGCCCAGTGGGGTTTTAAAACAAGACATCACCTTATTTCAGAATTTACAGGCTCATTCTTGCCTCTTGATCTTCTGTTTGAAAGGCCTGGAGAGCGTTATGGAATCTGCTGAAGAGTTAATTCATTTTAATGTCGGAGGTTGGTATTTCTCAATTCCCAAAAGTGAAGTCGCTCAGTTTCCTGAATCTCTGCTGTGGAAAGAAGCTTCTGTACAAAATCAATCTGAAAATCTCAGATTATTTATTGACCAAGATGGTTTCATATTTAGGCACCTTCATTATTACACTCAGACTTCAAAGTTCTCTTTTTTTTGGCCGTGCTGAATTGAATTTACTGGATGAAGCAGCATTAATTTTGCAGCTGATGCCTTTATTGCAGGTAAAATGGGCTATTCTATGTGGCTGTTTTTCATTCTTAAAATAATATTGTCCATAGGAGGATGTCAGTGGGTTTGTGCCTATAACTCAACGCTTGGCAATTGGTGTCCAAACAAATAACTGCCACCTCCAGCCCATCTGCTGTGGTTGATGACGACAGAAAATATTATAAATGTCACACTTGACCTTTCTGTAAGAGCTCGTTCAAGTCATTGCTTGCTGTTCTAGCTGAAGTTACAGCAAGCAGAGGCTTTTATCTGCCAGCTGCTGCGACTGATGACAGTTATTCTGGTTGACCTTGTTGAATGTGAACCTTCTCATCTGCAGAAGGTGGGACTGCTCTTTCTGTTGCCTCCTGGGAAGGTCCAATCTTCCTGCAAACAAATCCCTCCTAATGGGACATCACTAAATTCCCTCACGGGGAAATGATGGTTCCTCCTCTCCTCCTATTCTGTAGCTGCATAAAAGGAATCATAGAATGGTTTGGGTGGGAAGGGACCTCCCAAGGTCATCTAGTCCAATCCTCCTACCCTAAGCAGAATGTTAAATGGATATCTCTAATTTAATTTGCTATTTAGCTACAAATCTTTTATTGTAACTACAGTTTGGGTTTGTATTGCGCCAGTGAAGATTAAGTCCATACCTCCTGGCTGGATGAAATGGGGGTTTTCATACATTAATATTTGCATTTCCCCTAAATTTAATCTAAACTTTTGTTTCTAATACTCTTTTTTGTGGCATTGTCTCAAAAACACTGTGATGCTTGATATTGTTAACTCAAAATATTAACGTTATTTGGTTTAACACGAGCATTTTGGGGATTTTTTTTTTAGGACTGTGTCTAGAGATGTAACATCACTGGAACAGGTTGCCCAGAGAGGTGGTGGAGGCCCCACCTCTGGAGACATTCCAGTCCAGGCTTGATGGGGCTCTGAGCTGCAGATGTCCCTGCTCCCTGCAGGGGCGGCCGAGTCTGGCTCGTCCTGCTGAAAAACACTCCATCTGCCCCCTCTACTGGTATCTCTGCTCTGATGCTGAAAAATAGATCTTCCAAAACGTCCTGGGATAGGAACGGAGGAACATGGTGCCTAAAGAGAGAGCACCCTCCTTCCATGCCCATATCAACCTCTTGGGGCTCTAACAGGCCAAGTACAAGGTCCTGTTGATACCAACTGGCACCAGCACAGGCTGGGGGTGAAGGGGGTGAGAGAGCAGCCCTGGGAGAAAGACCTGGGGGTGCTGGGGGGTGAGAAGCTGGAGCTGAGCCAATGTCCTCCTGGGCTGCATCCCCAGCAGTGTGGGCAGCAGGGCAAGAAACTTGGTCCACGATGCCCATAGAGGTGGTTGACGCCCCACCACTGCTTCACCCCATCTGACAACCTGAGGAAAAACCCCACTATTTCCAGTTCCCATCCATATTCTGCTTGGCTGCCCCGGGGCCACTCACCCCCGCCTCCTCCAACCCAGGCTGAAATCAAGATGTGCTGCAAACAGGCTTCATATAAAGAAAATAACCTTTATTAGACAAATCAATCAAACCCTGAAAAAACAGTGTCAGGTAAACATCACTAAAGATTTTGTTGGCTTTTTTTTTTTTTTCCAGCAATGCAGAAACCTTTGAAACGGAGAAATTCAGGAGGTTTTGTGCTCCTCTTGTTGCATTAGTAAATTCTCTCCCTCCTGTGCCATGAGCTAGAGCTGTCCCCAAAAAATCTTGCATCAATTCAGCAATTTTTTAAAAATAGTAACTTCCAGAAGCTTCCCTGGGCAACCGTTTCCCACTGAATTTTGTACAAAGGGGTCAAACTATGTTCTCTCTGCCATCTAAAAAAGACAAGAACAAGGTTTTAAACCCATCCAGCTTATTGCAAACAAGCAGGTGTTTTACGGACCCCCCTGTACTTGAAGGCACATGATGGGGGAAGCCTGAGGGGTTTGAGACCCCAGCCTGGGGGATGCTGCAGCTGAACAAGTCCCTGCTCCATCATCTTCCTCAGGCCAAAGGCGCCAGGGCTGCGCTCAGCCCCAGGTACAGGGGCTAGGAGGCAGGTAAGCAGAGGTTCCCAAAATGCTGGGTTTTATTGTCTCCCAGAAAAGGCAGAGAGGTGAAGGCCACTCAGGGAGCTTTGGTGTCACTCCTGAACAGGCACCTGGGAAGACAGGGCACATCTGTCTCTGGCTGTGCTACTTCAGACAATACATATTTGCCATTCAGCATTACAATCAACCCATGATGCTCAGAACCTGCTGGTCTCAGATGCCACCACCAGCCAAAGCTCCTCAAACAAGTCATGATGGTGGGACTGATGTCCCCAGTGAGGAACTGTGTCAGCAGTGAAGGACACAGCCAATCCCCTTGGAAAAGGCCCATGGAATTTGATCTTGGCCACTCACCCTGTGCAACCAGAACCTGATCTCTGGGGACAGAGAGACTGGCCACAGGGGTAGGTGGCTTTGATTTGAGCCAGGAATGTTGGTGATTGGTGCCCAGCAGATCCCTCACCCATCCTCCCTGCTCACCTCAGCCTTCTGAGGGTAACTGTGAAGGTGCTGGGGGTGGATGGGTTGAGCTGGTAGCGGGTTAGTGCAGGATGGAGGAGCTGGCAGAGGGTTAAGACAGAGAGAAGCTCAGCACCGAGGCACTGGAGGAACCACCCCAAGGAATAATTCACCGTAACAATGGAATTGCTTTTATTAAAACAGAAGTGTTAAGCCAAGAAAATAAATTATTGCTATGATAGACATATTTAGACCATGAGGAAGGACATTAAATCTTGAGCTCTGGGTCAATACAACCCTGAAACAGAAAGTTACTCTAACTTCTCTTAAATACCTCGGGTTCTCTTTGTGCCCTTCCAAACACTTTATAAAATGTGCAGCTTACAGGACAAATAGTAACAGAGTCACTCATAACAAAAATCTGTACAGCTCATAGCTTTAAAAATAATACTTTTTTTTTTTTTTTTACTCTTTTCCAAACTGCTATGTTACTTATTACTCATAAATACAGGGCTAACAAGTTCTGGGTGCCCAAGGTCCCGGCCAACACCAAAGTTATTTAGGGGTAGTTGAGAGAAACCTTCCCTGGACTCCTCCCCACCCCCAGGCTGGGTTTGAAAGAGCCTGATTACATGTAAAAAAAAAGAAATTATATGTATCTCTTCGTGGGTGAAGACTGTCTCCTCCTGCTGGTCAGAGGCCTGGGGTCTTCTGTGGGTTTGAAATGGCACTCAGACCTGGAACACAGCACCAGCAATGGGTTAGACTGGCCTGGCCACCAGTGCCTGGAAAAAACAGCATTTGAGCTGTGGTTGGGTGTGGAGAGAATGTTGTCCTGGCAGGAGAAGCTCAGCTCTTCCCCCCCCCACCTCAGAGGGGCAAATCCCACTGCTGTGGTGGCCACAGCAAAGGCCTTGGCTATGACCCCCCCACAAAGGGCTCTGGGTCTTTGTTTGATGGTTGGGGTTAGCTGAAGATCATGAGCTGTGGGCCTGTGTGCTTGTAACACCCCCAGAGCCAGATCTACAAGCCATGGACCACCCCAATCCTGCCCCTCCTGTGCTCACACCCCTCGGCTCCCTGTGAAACGAGGGGCTCAGTCCTAGGATAGAGAGGGAAAAGAGGAGCCAGAAGCAGGTTAGTCTGAGTAGACCATGACATGACCATCTAAGGGCTGCCACCCACTCCCAGGAAGCCCTTCTTGGCTGCAGGTCAGCCCAGGGCCTAGCCCTCCTCACACCAACAGTGCTCTCCTCACAGAGAAGATGTCCTCCAGAACTCAGGAGCAACATCTGGCAGCTCCCTTGGGACATTCTGACCATAACCCAGCAGGTTCCTCTGCCTGATGTGCAGTCTCCTTGGAGGTTCAAAGGAAACAGGATAAATCCAGCCTGGAGAGAACACCACAGATTCCCCAGGAGAGTCCAGAGTGGGATTCCAGCAAACAGCCCCAAGAAAGGGATTAGTGGTTAGAGAGCCAGGCAGTGCTCAGGGGGAAGCAGCTCATCTGAACATGGATGACTTAGGGGGTGCTTGCTCAAAGGGCTTCTACTTTGTCAAGCAGAAGCTTGTTTCAGGTGCCAGCTCTATGGAGACATCCCTGAGAGAGATGGTCTCCTCTAACCAGATCAGTCAGAGCCTCAGAGATGGGTCAGGAAGGCACATGGAGAACTCATCAAGAAGCAGATGGTGAGGTTCTCCTGACTCAGAGCTACTGCCTAGCCTGACCTCAGAGCCAGAGCTGCTGGAAAATCCCCTTCTGGGGCTACTTACAACAACTCCACTTCCTTGGGCAGGAAACGTGTGCAGAGGGGCTCACACTATGGTCGAGGGGCTTATGGTGACCTGGCCTGCCTTCTGCAGAGGAGAGAAGCCAGCATTAGTACAGGGTTAGAGGACACCACATCAGGACATGATCTACTGCAAAGGAAGGCAGCTGAGAACTCTGAGGACCACAAGAGAAGATGTGTTGACATCTCAGAGCAACAAGCTCCTGCTCCTCCAGCTCATCACTCCCCAAAAAAGGCCCAAACCTCCCAGGAGAAGAGCTTAGCAGGCTCTGCAGCAGAGCTCCAGCCATCTCAGAAGGTTACACGTGCAGCCCAGCCCAGGCCAGCATCAAAGCTCCTGCATGTGCAGCAGCCTCCAGCACCACAGGTCCTTCCCAGGGCTTCTCCTCAGAGATCTGGGCCACCACAGAGGAGGCTCTCCCAGGAGAGGAGCCTCTGCCTGTCCCAGAAGCAGCGAGTCTCTGCGAGAGGAGAGGTCACTTCCCCACTGTGACCCCAAAAGCAGCATCTTCAGTCCCCCCAAGAGAGGCAGCGGCTGGAGCTGGGGAGGCAGCTGCAGGGACGGGCAAAGTGAAGAGGCCATTGTGGCTGCTCACACTTACTGCAGAAATGTACTGGCTGTTGGTGAACCTGGGCTTCTCCTCCACGGCAGAGCGGTGCTGGGACCCCAGGGGCACGTAGGGGGGGGAGCCCCCATCTTCACAGAAGCTTTCTTGGGGGATGCTGGAGACACAGCCGCTGTCGGAGCCGCTGGAGCTGCTGCCCGACATGCAGTGCGATGACTCCGAGCTCTCTGTGGCTGTGGGAAGAGAGGAAGGTCACTCTGATGGCCATGGATTTGGTCTACGTGACCTGGGTGTGCCACCTATGCTTGATAAGGTATCTGTCTGCAGAAGCCCACAGGTATGGGCAAGATGAAACGTCCTCAAGTTGTCCCAGGGGAGGGTTAGGTTGGACATGAGGAACAATTTCTTCCTGGCAAGGGTTGTGAAGGGCTGTGCCAGGCTAGTGGTGGAGTCCCCATCCCTGGAGGGGTTTCCAAGCCGTGGAGATGTGGTGCTGAGGGACATGGGTTAGTGGTGCCCTGGCAGTGCTGGGTTAACAGTTGGGCTTGATGATCTTAAAGGTCTCTTCCAACCCAAATGATTCTATGTTAAGCCTTGCTCCTGTGTGGGCCTCCCTAAAGCCACAGGCAACAAAATAATTCAAGGAAGAGCAGCAAATGATGCTGAAGATGGGTTCAGACTGGCCAGGGAAGCCCACAGAGTGGAAGCCAAGGGGTCACTGGCCAGAGCACCTCATATCAGAGGGCAGAGACACCAGCGCTGGTCTCCAAGACCATGGAGCCCACACCTGCCACGGGGATGGCTGCAGATCTGTGAGCACTTTACTCCCCCCTCACGAAAGCCAGGACAGAGGTGACACAGAAGGAGGGATCCCTCCTGGACCTGGGCACGAGACTGGGACTGTCGTGAGCCCAGTGTGACCACAGGAGCAGGGCCAAGGTGCCCATCCCAGGGGCTCACACGTACTCAGTGAGGGCTGGCTGCTCGTCTCGTGCTCCAGCTCATCCTCCTCGATGCAGGTGCCGATGTCGAAGGGGCGGCTGGAGGCCAGAACGCTGGGCAGCAGGGCCTGGTCCAGGTACATGTGGAGGTTGAGGGGTCCCAGCAGTGAGGAGGAGGAGGAAGAGGAAGGGCTGTAGGCAACAGGGCTGCCGCCAGCTGAGAGCTGCACCTGGGTCCGCTTGTACGGGTTGGAATGGTCAAAGAGAGACACCGCGATGGATGCCCTGGTCCTGGCACCTGCCAGAAAACAAACCAGACAAAGCCCTGAGCACCAGTCCTGCTGAGCTCCTGGGGAGCAGGGGATGGGCAGGGCTGGCACCTACCTCTGCCTTTCATGATGTAATCGATAGCACGGTCGTTGATAGCTGCCTCGCTGGGTTTGATGTCCAGGAATGGCTTGTTACCCACCCCCATGGAGACCATCTCCTGCATGCGGATTTCTGGAGAGGAAGAGACCCACAGCTGCATGGTGAGGTTGACCCAACTCTCCCCACAGGCACCACACAGCCCCAGGCCAGGCTGCTCTGGAGCTATTGGGATTGGACCTGCTCTCCCCTTGCTCCCCAGCCTTGAAGAGTCTCCAAGGACAAGCAATCATGCTCTGCTCTGGTCAAGCAGCTCAGTGCCATGCCTCCTGCAAGAGTCCTGCCAAGCGGGAAGCCCGAGATGGAGTGGAGGGACAGCCAGCCTGACTCAGGCAGCCAGAAGTGGTCTAGATGATGGGGAGGGCATGGAGCCTTCTAGGAGCACAGGCCATGCTCAAAGGGCAGGGAACCCTGTGCTAGTATCTCCTGTTTCTCTCATGGAGTCCAGGTGGGTGTCCTCAGTCACACAGAGCTTGGACTGGTCATGTCCAAGCATGTCCAGAGAAGGGCAACGAAGCTGGGGAAGGGTCTAGAGCACAAGAGTGGTGAGGAGCAGCTGAGAGACCTGGGGGTGTTGAGCCTGGCGAAAAGGAGGCTCAGGGGAGACCTTCTGGCTCTCCACAACTCCCTGAGAGGAGGTTGGAGCCAGGTGGGGTTGGGCTCTTCTCCCAGGGAACAAGTGATAAGAGGAAATGGCCTCAAGTTGTGCCAGGGGAGGTTGAGGTTGGACATGAGAAACAATTTCCCCCCCAGAAGGGTTGTGAAGGTCTGTCCCAGGCGGCCCAGGGCAGTGGTGGGGTCCCCATCCCTGGAGGGGTTTCCAAGCCATGAAGATGTGGTGCTGAGGGACACGGTTTAGTGGTGCCCTGGCAGTACTGGAGGAATGGTTGGACTCAGTTCTTAAAGGTCTCTTCCAACCACAATGACTCTGACTCCAAGTTCCCAGGGACGAGGGGCAGGGGAGGGCCATGCCCAGCCAAGCCCAGCGCATGCTCCTGAGGCCTCATGCTGGCACAGAGCTGCCCGGTCCCGGGCTCCAAACCTCCTCAGGACAGCACGAGCTGAAGAGGGCTCCCGCACCTTCCGTGGCACCGACGCCCCGGGGAGGAATCCCACCTTTATTGCGGGCTGCCTGCTGCCACAGGATCTTGGCAATGTCACTGGTCCAGGCCTGCTTAGTCTCGGCTGAGCTGGCCTGGAGGATGTAGGTGTCGCTGGACTTCCGCCGACGGAACCAGATCTCAAAGCGCAGGCCGCTGTCTCCAGAGTTCTCCGTCAGACCAATGTCTGCAGTCTGCCAGGAAAAGGAGGAGAGAAGCATCAGCTGGGGTTCCACCACGAGCAGAAAGGGTAAGCTCTGCCTGTGTCCCGTGCCAGAGCTGCTCCCAGCTCGGCAGAGCCAATGGGATGGAGCCTGAGGGTGGGGACAGGAGCGGGTATGATCTGGACACAGCTGAGCAGGGACAGCCCAGGCAATTCCCAGGGCTTCATCCCCAGTCAGCATCACGACCCTCCCACACAGCCCCTGTCCCTCAGATCTTGGCCCCGCGTCTCTCAGCATGGAGGAGGCCCAGATATTGGCCCACTGGCTCCTCAGCGTGGCTTGGAGAAGGCTTAGCAATGGTGGGAGCAGCTCTTCTACTGAAGGTTCTCCTGCTCCCCATTTCAGTGTCATGGAGAAACCAGCCATGGACACCTCCTGCATGAGAGGCAGCTGCCCCTACCTTGAAGGAGCGCTTGTAGATATACACGTCAAAGCCACCCTCGATCCTCTTGGGCTTGCTGAACAGGATCAGGTCCTCAAAGAGGAAGACGTGTCGCTGGCACTTTCTACGGCCCAGCCAGATGGTGAACTTGTCCTGCCGCACCAGCTGCCCCTGCTCCTTCAGGTTCACCTGCACACAGGGAACATCCTGGTAAGATCCCAGTAGGATCTGGTCTGGACAGCCCCAGGCCTGGACATGGAGAGCAGGGTCCCATATGGCTGTGGCCCAGGTGGCGAAGAGGTGGTAGCTACTTGTCATCGTAGGGGTGGCATTGCTGGAGGCCACATCAGGCTGGAGCAACGGGCCCAGAGCTCAGGGGAAGGCTGCTCCTTTCTCCTAGGTGACCTTCTGCTGTCACCCTGCACAGACCTGGGACAAACCTCTGGGGTGGCAACTGGAAGCAGCAGCCAGAGCATTATCTTAGGGGGAAAGAAGAGAGCTGAAGAGGAAAGAAGCCTCCTCAAACTGACAGGAGCACATCTAGGTCAGAAGGCCAGTCTCTCAGGTCTTCCTGCCCCAAACCCATCTTCTTTTACCCTGAGCCCTGGGGTTTCTCCTCCCCCATTGCTGCACTTCACATGTGTCTCCTTCAAGTCCCACCTAGCTGATTTTGGCCTACCCCCAGGATCACCACCAGTCTTGCAATCTGCCTGACCCTCTTATCTCCAGCTCAGAAGAGCTGGAAGGGCCCAAGGCAGCCTGGAGAACATCACCTGCAGGGGCAGCCAGGCTGCCTCACATCACCAGTAAGCACCTGGGAGCATGTTTATGACAAGCAGCTCACCCAGCTCAAGTACCAGCACCCAGGCTGCCTGTCCTGGCAGATCAAGGAGATCTCCAGGAGACCTCCAAGCCCTGCTGCTCCCTTGCCCTGTGCCTCAGTAGCCCCACTATGCTGTGCTGCCCTGATCGCTGTGGGAATCTGGGGGGACATTCACCATATTATCTAGAGAGCCCAGAGAAGCACGGGCAGGGGAGGACATCAGAACATACATCACAGTCACGGATGGCATCCATGGCCAACAGGTCATTTCCATGCCGGAGCTGAAACTTCACCATCTCCTCTGCTGCACGGAGGTAGCCCAGCTCCTGCTCCTGAGCTTCGCTGCACTCCTTGATCAGGTCCTTCAGGAGCAGGGCGTACTTGCTCATCCGCTGGATGGGCTTCAGCAGGTAGGAGGCCAGGTCCATCTTATCCCCAAGCTGCGCCTGCTTGAACTGGGAAAGGCAGCAGAGAGTGAAGGCAGCAGCTTTCCACGGAGCACCCTGAGCTGACTCCCACAACATTCCCACCTGGGATACCTGGCTCGCTCCGCAGGGAAAGGCAAGGCCACAGGACCAATGCTGTGTGCAACTCCTTTCCAAAGCCCTCATCACATCCCTGCCCCTGTCCCCAGACATGCACAGAGATCTGGGCCAGGAAGCCCTCAAGCAGGGAAACTGGGCTTGTTTAAGCAGATCTGTGACCCAACCACCCAGAGCAACCATGATGGAGACAGTGGAGTTTACCTTGAAGAAGGTATTCCCATGGCTGGCCAGCAGTGAGTCCGACTTGGGCTTGTTCTTGCTGTACAGAGCATACATCCCAAACTGGTCTTTCTGCAAAAAAGGTCCCATGAGAGGAATATGCAGCATGAGAGGAACACACACCCAGGACACAGTGACAGCCATGCCCCTGCGTCAGTCACTCTAGGACTTCTGTCTCTACCAGGCTGCTCCTGGAAGATTGTAGAATCATAGAATGTTTTAGGCTGGAAGGGACCTCTAGAGGTCATCTGGTCCAACCTCCCTACACAAGTAGGGACATCTCTAACTAGGTCAGGTTTCTCAGAGCCCCATCAGGCCTGACCTTGAATGACTCCAGGGATAGGGCCTCCACCACCTCTCTGGGCAGCCCATTCCAGTGATCTATATTATCAGGAATGACTTTGCTTCAAGCTCATTAAGAGCTGGGGAATGTTCTCGTCGTCTTTACTCCTGCAGCAGTGAGGACTGCTTTAATCCATTGTCCACCCATTTCTCCTTACAAACCCCAGCAGAAACCATTCACCCAGTAGCAGCAAACATGCGTGGGGCAGCTGAGCTCAAGACAGGTACCCCACATTTCTCCCTGGAACCCCTTTTCAACAAGAGCAGCAGGTCACTGGAGCCATTCCACATGGCCACCACAGACAGAAGATGGGGTGAGGGATGTCCCCCAGCCCCGGGGAGAAGGTGCTGCTGCCTTACGTGTCGGAGGAAGCAGTGGCTGACCCGCAGGGGGTGGTTGCAGCAGCTCTCCAGCTCCCGTAGGAAATACTGGCTGTGGAAGTCGTAGAGCTTCTCCAGGTTGCCAAAGATGACGCTGCGCTTCCCGCGCAGGTCCTGGGGCAGGTCGAGACGCTCCATCTCGGGGAAGTAGCTGTCGATGATGTAGCAAAGGGACCTCACGTACTCCCGCTCTGTGGTCACCATCTCATCGATGATGTGCCTCAGCTTGCTGCAAGAGGAAGCACTGTGCCTTGAAGGGACCCCGGGACTGCAGCAAAGCACTGGGCTAGCCCTAGAGAAGCTCTCCCTGAGACCCAGCTTGGAGGTGAGAGGATCACTTAGCACCATCCAAGCTCAGATCCACCCCTGAAACAGCAGAAGTCACGATAACTTCTGTGAGGAGGACTCAGCCTTGTGACTGGATGCTGTGGGAGGTGATGTCAACCTTGAGGGAACATGAGCACTGGACCCAGGAGGTTAGGACTTGGCCCAGTAAAAATGAGAGTGGGAAATAAATCTCTTCTCACTTTATAGATATATAGATACATAGAGCAGTTCCTAGCAAGGGTCATCTCTGAGAGGATGGCTCTGAGATACCCGAAGTTTCCACTGCGAGGCAGTGCAGCACCAAACATAGAATCACTGCATCATTTGAGCTGGAAGGGACCTTAAAGATCATCTAGTTCCAACCCATCTGCCATGGGCAGGAACATCTCCCACTAGACCAGGTTGCTCAAAGCCCCGTCCAACCTGGTCTTGAAAACAACCAGGGATGGAGCATCCACAGCTTCCTTGGGCAATCTGTACCACCCTCACAGTGAAAAACTTCTTCCTAATTGCTTATCTAACTCTCCCTTCTTCCAGTTTGAAGCCATCACCCCTTGTCCTATCACTACAAGCCCGTGTAAAAGGTCACTCCCCAGCTTTCTTGTAGGTCCCCTTCAGATACTGAAAGGCTGCAAGGTCGTCTCCCCGGAACCTTCTCTTCCCCAGGCTGAACAAGCCCAACTCTCTCAGCAGAGGGGTTCCAACCTCCTGATCTTCTTTGTGGCCCTCCAAGGTATGCCTGCCCTCCGTGCACATACCAACATCCTCTTACCTGTAAAGATGCCATCACAGGCTACTGGAAGTGCCTCCCTCCCAGCGTGGGTACCAGTGTGTGGGATGATGCCTTGTGCTTCTGCTCCCCCACTCCACCTCCACCACTGGTCCCTTCTGCAAACCCTGCAAACCCCCCTCCTCCTGCCTGGGAGCACCGAGCGCCACAGCCACTTACCTGCCCCAGCTCTTGGCTTCCGAGGTGGTGAGGCAGCCCCTGGGTCCCTCCAGCAGACCATCCCCAGCCCAGCCGTGAGCAGCTTGCTGCCTCAGCATGAAAGTCCTGTCCACCAGCTCGGTGCTGCTCACCTCCAGCCCTTTAATGAAGACACCAGTGTTGCCATACCTGGCCGGCTCGCTCAGCGTCCTCTGGCAGCCCGACCACAGGCTCTCCCCACAGGGGAGGTCAAAGCTTTGGGCCTTGTGGAGCATCCTCCTGGGAGGCAGCTTCCCAGAGGCCGGGGTGGATGTGCAGGATGGCTTCACCTCCAAGGTTTCTAGTATGCTCTCCAGGTTTGGTTTTTCTTCAGGCAGCTTTGGAGACTTGGAGGCCCCGCTGGCAAAAGAAACTCTGCTTGACTGAGGACCAGGGCTGAGGGCAGCTTGGCAGGTAAATTCTTCCCCAGTGCCGACATCACCGGGGCAGCTCAGGGAGGTTGGGGGAGCCTTCTCCTTAGCCCATCCCAGAGAGCAGCTGGGTCTGTTGTAGCAGTGGGATGTGCTGGAAGTCCTGTCCCAGTGGGAGCTGGAGGTGGTCCCCTCTGAGTGTCTCCGGTGGGCCAGGCCACCAGCCTCACTGCCAGCCCGAGGCTGCTCCCCCACAGCTGCTTTGGGGTCCGACAGCAGAGACCTCCTCGTTCTCAAAGCCGCTTCCAGTTTCTTTTCAAAAACCACCTTGGTCTCCTGGCATTTGGACCACGCGAATTTCCACTGCTTGAGCCCCTTGTCGCTCTTGAGCTCACAGGCCAGCTCCTTCATCTCCTGGAAGCGGGTGTCGCTGATGTCCGGGTGCTGCCCCTTGTAGCTCTCCAGGCACTTGATGACCCCGGCGCAGTGCTCGGTGGAGCTGCAGTCCTCCATGCTGATGCAGGCGAGGTGTCTCATCCCTTCCAAGGCCCACTCGTACGCCTGCAGAGAGCCAGAACAAAAGGCAAGAGCCAGTCAGAGGCACTCAGGGAAGAATAACCCCAACTCGGGGCCTGAAGACAAGAGAAAGGATCAGTGTGTGGCCACCACAGCTCCTCGAGTGTGAGGGGAGTGGGAGGGGGGGCTGCTATTGTCAATGGGGCTTAACAATTCTGCAAAACAAACAGCTCCTTATGCAGAGGGCTTCAGCTGCGCTGGCTGCTCTGCCACAGCTCCACCTCCCCAACAGGTCCCTGGGCACCCCTCTTGTCAGAGAATCATAGAAGTGTTTGGGTTGGAAGAGACCTTTAAGATCATTGAGTCCAACTGTTAACCCAGCACTGCCAGGGCACCACTAAACATGTCCTCTCTGGGCATGAGGGTTTAGCTGCTGTCAAGAGTGCAGGAATTCACACCTCAGTGTGGCCCTAGCTCCCAGACCACCATTCCCACCAACACCATGCAGAACAAGGTCAAGGAGGCATCAGCAAGCTGCAGGGAACGGGATCACTGCTCCCCACACCATGTCCCAGGAGCTGAGGGGACAGAAGCCTGAAGCTTACCCAAAGCTGGGCTCTGTGAATCACTCTAAGTGCTCAGACCCATCCTTGCATCAAGTAGGAACTGGAAATCATGCCAACGTTTCTCACCATGCCGTGTCCACCTGCCTGGCCCTGGCTGCTGCTGCACCACACGCTTGTGCTGCTCCGATGAATTCCAAGCTCAGCAATTTATATCTGATATGCCAGGAATGCTGGGAGCAGTTTCATGGGGCTTAACTCCAGCAGTGGGACGTATGCTGGCCTTGCTAAAACTGCTCTGCCACATCAGCCAGATGAGAGGAGTGGGATAAAATGTGGTCCAGTGTGACCAACACCTTATTGCCATGGCAGGAAAGGGGCTCATGAAGCAACGGGCACTAAGACACGTCATCAGTAACATGGAGAGGAAAGGCAGACACTGAATTAGGCTCATAAGCCATGGACTGCCCCTGAAGCAAGCCAGAACTTCTCCAGTACTTGGCCTGCCAGGCCCTGTGTACCTGCTCTGCTTCGTGTCAGTGCCAGGAGTGAAGCGACCAACCTTAGACCACTTTCCACCTGGGACAGCCTTCACCCAGAGAGCTGAAAGCACTTCTTTTTATGCAGAATAAAGCCTTCAACACCTAGAAAATCCACCCAAGCTTTGCCAGACATGGAGCAGACACTGCATCCCCATCAGGGACGTGGCGGTCGAGCAGATCAGGAGCCAGGCTCGCTCCGTTGGTGCTCTGAGCAGGTGGTGCCCAGCTCCTGGCTGGGGCTGGCTACGAGAGCCAAGCGCTGCTGTTCACCCGAGAGCCGAACGCCAGCACACGAGGGGCAGCCTGTGCAGAGTCACCCCTGGGACAGATTCCAGAGGAGCTCCCAGGGCTGTGGGCTCTTTGGAGCTGCAGCTGCACGGCCTGCGTGCCACCAGCCCCATTACTCATGCGGAGCAAGGAGCTGCTGCAGAAACACCAGCAGCTGCTGGGGGAAAACGCTTCTCCAACAGCCCCACTGCTCAGGACAAGCGAAAGAGCAGCAGCTCCCTCTGCTCCCATCACCCTGCCTTGCACAGCACCCTGCCTCTCTCTTGATCCAGGCTTTATGCTCTAGATTTGCCTGCTGCTGGGCGCTGGGAGGGGTGTGCAGAGACAGGGGTCATGCCAGATCCTGGTGAGAATCTGTGATGTGGAGGGTTCTTCACTCCCTGAAGGCAGCAGCAAGTCAAGGCGGGGTGAAACTGGGTGCAGCAGAGGCAGCAGATCTGCCTGGGAGTGACAGATGGTCCATTTTGCTGTGATTTCTTGAGCTGCTCCTCCAGCTGTACTCAAACCAACACCACCAGCCCCTTCCAGCTCTGCCCAGAGCAAGGGCTGGCTGCTCAGGACACATCTCACCTCTCTGGCTGTGGAGGTCAAGGGATGATCATGACCAAAGGCTGCTTGCTGGCTCACTGGTGGGAAAAGCTGAGCTCCAAAGGCACGCGGGGCTCTGAAAGAGGGTGCTGAGAGCAATGTGCAGCAGGAGAGGCACAGCCAGCAGGCCAGCCTGACCTTCACAGCAGCCAAATCTGAAGGGGCAACCATCCTGTGAAGGTCTCCCCCAAGGCTGGGGACCTCACTTCCATGCACATATGGAAGAAAGGGAGAAGAGAGGCTTATTTTATGTCTAGGAAACTCTGCTGGGAGGCCACAACGAGGAAGAACCAAACTGCAAACCACACAGGGAGACAGCCCCGCCACCTCTCATCTTCATATGGTATCTGTCTGTTCTTGGCAAGGCCTCCAAGGGCTGCTCAGAAACAGCTCTAAATCTCAATGGCACTCCTTCCAGAGCCTCTCCTGGGGTACTGAATGGCTCAGCTTTGTTCCCTGCACAATGGGAGCAGCCCTCCGCACCCCGCAGCTTGTGTGGCAACACGCTAAGTGGCCACCAAGGCTTTCTCCAGCCACATCATCTGCCTCATCTGTCCCTTTTAGGGTATGAAATGATCTCCTCTCCAGGGATCAAGCTACTCTGGCACCCAGGAGAGAACATCCCCATGTAGGTGGGGGTCCTGCGTCATCTGCATCCCTCATCTGCCTCCCATAAGGTCACAAACCATGCTCAGCCAAGCAAAGCCCTCCAGCCATGGGGCTTTTGGGGAGCAGACAGCCCTACAGCTTCCCTGTGAAGCTGCAAGAGCTGCTCATATGTAAGAGGAGGCCTCTGTATGCAGGGAAGCTGAATGCTCCCAACCACAGTTGGAACCAGGCAGGAAGGAGCCTGTACCTCGGCTTTTGATCTTTAGAGACATGTCGTTACTGAAACACTCAATTAGAGGATTAAAGACAAACGTGCTTCCTGCTGGGCTGACCAATCCAGCAGCTGTGGGAGGAGATTGCAACAGGTTGGTCCTGCCAGGCTGCCCAGGGGAGGCAGGGGCTCTTGGAGACCTGCTGAGCCATAAGGAAGAGCCAGGAACTTCACTGGAGCATAAGGAAGAGCCAGGGATCTCACTGGAGTGTGAGAAAGAGCCAGGAACCTCACTAGAGCACAGTGCAACCCTCCAGCCCATCACCCTGTGCTGGTCATTTCACCATGGGCAAGGCTTGCAGTGCATTGAGGACAGAAGCTCCTGGAGCCTTTTGCCTGGCTTTCCAGGGCTCCAGGCTTCCCACCGGAGCCACCATATCACACCTCCTCAGCCCAAACCTATCACAAGCCCACCAGGTTCCTCTCAGACTCAAGGTCTAGTGATCTCAAAGACACCTTCTGGGCTGCCAAGACAGGAGATAGACACTGTGCATCTGCAGGCATATGCCAGGAGGTTTGTCCAAACCTCCTCCCTCATCTCTTCGAGCAGGGAGATGATGATTATAACTGTATTTTTCTTGTGACATAGGAAATGGGATGTCTGAATAGGCAGAGGTAGGTGGAGTAGGCAGATCACAAACCCTCCAACTATCTCCAGAAGAAAAATGCACCTGGGTGGGTGACTAACTGCTGCAAGAAGGTTTCCTTCTGAACCCAAAGTGATTGCAGAGATAGGGGGAATGAAAAGCCAAGGCTGATCCTGCTGGGAGCAGCAATCGGGGCAGGGATGTGATAGTGCTTTGGGTACCATGGCTGAAGCAGAGCAACAAGACAGACCCAAGTCCCCCACCCTTCTGTGGTGATGTCCTGGGACTGCAAGCCCCCCACTCCCCTGCTTTCTACACCAGAGGGAGGGAAGCAGCACAACAGCAGCGAATATTGCCAAGGACAGCCAAAGAGAAACCAGTGTAACCCAGCATGTCCTGATCCAGCATCAGGACCTGCAAGTGTGTCCCTGGCATGTTGATTAATTACTTAAAAACAGACCTCATTCCACCTTCCCATCCATACCAAGGGGGTCCACATCCTGGCTGAGCCCAGCTCTGTGCTGGGCATCACCATTCCCAAGAGATCCTGGCCGAGCCCAGCTCTGTGCTGGACACCACCAGGGCCACTGCTTCAGTGCATCAGCTCTGGCTGTTCACTCGCCTAAATACCAGATTGGGGAGCCCTGGTAACTGAAGACAAGAGAGAGGGGGAAGGGGCCGTGCTTCACATGAAAACCACTGGAGTGTGTGGAGAACACCCGGACTGGGCACAGGCCAGACTCCCAGTGCCAAAATGGGGAGAGGAATCATCCCAACCGAACTCAAACTCAAGTAAAATTCAATGCTTTAGACACCGAGGAAAGAACAATTCTATAAGTAGATGCCCACAGCTGGGCAGGGAAGAAGAACAAGGGGTCAGGGAGGTGACACTGGTCAGAGTTGGTCTCATACCACAGCCCAAGCACCATCAAAGGGCACTTGTTAGAGCAACGTGCTTGGAAATCCTTCTGCAGCGGCAACAACGCGACCAGGGCTTGACAAGCCCTTCACCTCCCCTCAGGGTGGCCAGGCTCGACAAGTCCAGGAGAGTCTAATTACAGAAGAAAATAATTGGATAAAAGAGGACTGCACATGATTTCTGCTCTCCTGACGACAGCACGAGGACCCAAAGGGCAGCCAAGGAGCTGGTGGGCAGGACATGAACTCACCCTTCTCCACTCAACTACTGCAACCAGCTGGCGATGCCGAGGGCAGCTCCACCACGAACCACCTGATTCAACCAGTGAATCACAGCAAGCCACAAAACCCTGCTCTGGTGCAACTCAGAGCTCCTACAGAGAAGCCTGGGCCAGCTTCACCACAGGTCTATATGTAGATACAAGTAAAATGACTCCCTGGGAAGGTGGGCAGCGCCAGTCTGAAATGTGTCCTCCCCACAGCCTCCACCACTCTGCTCCTACAGATGAGCATAGAATCATTTAGGTTGGAAAAGACCTCTAAGATCATCCAGTCCAACCATATCCCTACTCTACCAAGTCCGCTGCTTAACCATGTCCCACATCTCCACAGCTTTTAAACACATCCAGGGATGGGGACAACTACCACTGCCCTGGGCAGCCTGGGCCAAGCCTTGACAATGAAGAAATTGTTCCATGAAGAAATTGTTCCTCATGTCCAACCGAAACCTCCCCTGGTACAACTTGAGACCGTTTCTTCTTGCTCTCACTTGTTTCTTGGGAGAAGAGCCTGACCCCACCTGGCTCCAACCTCCTTGCAGGGAGTTGTCCAGAGCCTGAAGGTCTCCCCTGAGCCTCCTTTTCTCCAAGCTCAACTCCCCCAGGTCCCTCAGTTGCTCCTCACCACACTTGTGCTCTAGACCCTTTCCCAGCATCCTTGCCCTTCTCTGGCCACGCTTCAGCCCCTCAATTTCCTTCTGGGAGTGAGGGGCCCAAAACTGACCCCAGGATTCAAGGTGCAGCCTCCCCAGTGCCTGGTCCAGGGGGACAATCCCTGCCCTAGTCCTTCTGGTCACACTGGTGCTGACACAAGCCAGGATGCTGGTGGCTTCCTGGCCACACGCTGGCTCATCTTCAGCCAGCTATCGATTAGTACCCCCAGGTCCCTTTCTGCCAGGCAGCTTTCCAGCCACACTCCCAACATCTCCCAATAACAAAAAATGTGCAGTTTCCCTCCAAGTTTTTCCACTTAGCTCCCCAGCCCCTCATGACTTTGCACCTTTGGGTAAATTCTGCACTGATTCTCTCCCCCACCAAGCGGATTTTCCTCTACTTTTAAAAAACCCTGAGCCCAGAGGACCAAAGGCTGAGTTTGTTCCCAGGAAAATCAGAACCTTTAACATTTGCATGTGCTGCAAACCGGCCTTTTCCTCTCCTCATCAGCTTTGTGCACTGGCTGTAAAGCTTTTTTTGCCAATAAAATTCCACTCTGAGTCCTTTTCTTATCAGAATAGAGCAGACACTGTCTCCTTGCCTCAGTGAATATTATCCCCCCTCCTTTCTGATGCTGCACCAGTTACAGACCCACCCTGCACACTGCTTTGGCCACTGTCCTTCTCTCTGGCTGCCCTGCACAACTGGGATGTGGTGGCTGGTCCTTCACCTGGCCACAGCCCACACCAGCAGCTTCAGAGCCACATAACCATCTTAAGTTGAGAGCAACTCACTGCTGGCTGAGAAAGAAGAAGGTGTGAAGGAGCAAGCATGTGGATTTGTGGACATATGACAAATCTGTGGACGTTCCTCCTCTGCCTGGAGGAGGAAGAGGGAAAGGGCAGCAGGTTTTCAGGCTCTCTGAGCAAAGGGGAGGACTCTTCTCATTGGAGAGAGCCAAAAGCTGCACGTTTTCAGCCAGATTCAAGCCCCAGCGAGCCCCATGAGTCACCGAAGATGACAACTTGCACAAACAGCAACAAATCGCTCAGATGGGAGACTAATGTCACGTCCAGAGGTCTGCTGCATGCCTGGCTTCTGCATCTGTCCTAACCACCACATCACCATGCTGTGCAAATACCCTACTAACACCTCAGGCCAGAGAGGACAGGCTGGACTGGGGTAGGAGTCTCCTGAGGACAGGCTGGACTGGGGAAGGTGTCTCCCATCTGCTCTGCCTTTTAATGAGGTCCTTCATGTCCAGCTTGGGATTGCAAAACCTCCAGTAGGCCCCTGGGCCTGGATGGGGGAGCACGGGTGCTTGGTCTGTAGTCTTCAATTCTCACCCTTTCCCTGTGACAAGCTGAGCTAAACACTCTACTCCAGCTCTGGAACACCCAGCACAAGAAAGACATGGACCTGTTTGTGTGGGTCCAGAGGAGGCCCCCGCAATGATGGGAGGGCTGGAAGCCCCCTGCTGGGAGGCCAGTCTGGGAGAGTTGGGCTTGTGCAGCCTGGAGAAGGCTCCAGGGAGACCTTCTGGTGGCCTTCCAGTATCTGAAGGGGGCTACAAGAAAGCTGGGGAGGGACTTTTTACAAGGGCTCCTAGTGATAGGATGAGGGGTAATGGGTTCAAATTGGAAGAGGGGAGATTTAGATTGGAAATTAGGAGGAAATTCTTCACTGTGAGGGCGGTGAGACACTGGCACAGGGCGCCCAGAGAAGCTGTGGATGCTCCACCACTGCATGCTTTCAAGACAAGGTTGGACGGGGCTTTGAGCAACCGGGTCCAGTGGGAGGTGTCCCTGCCATGGCAGGGGGTTGGAACTAGATGGTCTTTAAGGTCCCTTCCAATCCAAACCATTCTCTGATTCTATGATAATTATTCAGTGCTGTGCTGGGATCTCTCTGCTCATGCCTTGGGAGCTGCAGAGCTGGAACCCAACGCAGACACCCACCGTGTCTGTTGGGTCTCCCTTCCTCAGGGGAGCTGACAAAGCTAGAAAGGTTTAAGAGCACACTGAGACATGCTCAGAGGGTGAGACCCCCCGTGGAGCTGCCAAAGGAGCCTGGCCTGCCAAAGGAGGCAGCGGGTGCTTGGGAGAACCCTGTCCATATGTCCAGGGCTTTGATATGCAGATGGGAGCCATTGTGAGCTTAAGTCCCATCTGTACACCGAGGGGAGCTTCACGTCCAGATTGCTTGAACAGATCTATTTAACTCCCGTGACTAAAGGGAATTCCAGCCTCCTTCAGGAAGATCCCAGCATCCAGATGGATGCCAGCACACTAACTTTCAGAAAATCTGTCACCCTGCACAGCTCCCCCCCCAGTATCAGCATGGAAAACAGCACCCAAACATTCTGCACCCAGGCACAAGGCTGGGACCAGCTGAGGAGAGATATCTGGTAACATCTGATCTTCTCCCTCAAATGCAATGTGCTGCCCTGGCAGCTCAGCTGGGAAATCCCTAAACCTGCTGGGAGGAATCGCTGCTTCCCTGTGAGAACTTCCTGGCTATCAGCGTCCTGATCCTCCAGGAGATCTGACTGCACCCAACTCCAGAGCCCCAGACCTTCAGACACCTGTCAGTTCATGCTCACGGGCAGCCAAGGACACTGAGGAATACTCACAGAGGTGCTCGGGTGATCAAGGATGAAGGCAAAAGGTGCTTTAAGCACATCAAGCATTGGCAGAACATGTTGGCACCCCCAGGATCAGGGAAGGCAGTTGAGGGGGGAGCAGCCTTCATCCCAAAAGATGCTATGCTGGCTCCACCAGCTTCCTCCAGCAAGGGGGAGGATTTGGCCAGCATAGCTGGAGGTAGAAGGACCCCAAACAGACAGCTCAAGGCTTTGCCCCCCTGCCCCAAACACATCACACCAACCTCACATTGCACCAAAGCAGAGCCTGAGGTGCCAAGAGAGGCTCTCAAAAGCACCTCAACCCAAGCACCCTTCACCTCCAACTGCAAATTGCACTTGGATTTAGCACATGAAACCCCCTAATTAATTCCCTGCTGCCCTGTAACACCAAAGGACAAACTTAAGCACTGGTCTCACACCTGTGTTGTGCAACCAGAAAGGAGCAGTGAGTGCTGGTGCTCACCACACTTTAGCATTCCCCTCCTGCCATGGTGGAGCTGAGGGATGCCAGCCTGGCAATAAAGGCACTGATGACACACAGGAGAAAGTAGCCTGGGCACTAGGAGATCCAGCAGACTAGAGAAGTCATAAAAGTTTCCAAATCACTAATTGTGCAAGGGAGAAAAATAGAGGGGAGCTGTAGCCGCTCAGAATTAAATCTTCAGGATTTCTATGAGAAGGCTCCCCCCAACTCCACAGCAAAGCAAAAACTTTGATACATGGACACCCTTTGATGGGAAAGCAAACATTAGAGGCTTATTAACCTTGCGAGGAGACTTCTCCAGCAAAAAACCTGGTGGGAAGGAGAAGGGAGAGACTTCACACATTAACCTTGCATGAACTCTGCCAGAGGATTGATTTCCAACCCCGAGGCTCACTCCCCCAACTGCTCCAGGCTGAGCATGAAAAAGGACACCCCTGAAAGGGGAGAGCAAATCATTCTAGCTGGGGACACGGCTTCCCAGGCGTAACTGAGGAAGGAGAGAGAGAAGAGAGAAAGGGAGATGAGACAGCTGCTGTCAGACAATGCTGGAGCCAAGCAGTGGCCTCCCCGAGAACAGTTTCCCAGCATCAGGGTTGATACTCCTCTCTGTGCTCCTCCAACCTTCCTCCATCACCCTTCACCAGCAACCGGACGAAAGCTGTTATCTGGGAATGCTGTGCAGCCTGTCCCCATAAAAGCAAAGCCAATCTCTGCGTGGAGGTAAAGAGAGAATACCATGTGCTAAGCCTCCCCCAGAGAGTTAATAATTTATAAGCCACATCAAACCCCTCATTTGCTCAGAGTGCTGGGGGGCAAAGGGATGTTCTGCCCTGCACAGGGCTGCAAGCAGCGGGGCAGCCAGACCTGCCTCTCTTCACCAGAGCAAGGACTTTGGTGCTAACTTCTCCTCCAAGCACATTCCCAGAGCAGGGAATCCTAACGTCCTTTCAGGAAAATGAACTCTCAAACTGTGCCAAGCAGCCTGCAATGGAAAAAAGAAGAAAAAAAAAAAAATCCCACTTCTAGGATGCAGCCACCACGATCCTTTCGGGCTTACCACAGCTCAGCATCCACAATCCCTCCTCTCCTCCTCATCAAAGGTTAAGCAAAAAGAAGCATCAAAAATGTATTGCCTGAAGCAGACTTCTTTTTTTTTTTTTTTCCTTTCAAAACCTGCGATATTATATCTGGTATGTCAGCAGAAACCAAGCACAGCAGAACACAAGATACCAGCAGGTCACTGTTGTGAATCTTCTGGGGAGAAGCAAGAGATAAGGGCAGAAGTCAGCTGATTTATCATTCCCTGCTGTCCCAGCTAAGATCAGATCCATCTCTCCAAGCTGGGAACGCTGTGCTGGGAGGTCCCCGTCACTGATGGGACAGGAGTGGTGAACAGCAGCCTCCTCTCGTGCTGCCCACAACCTTTGAGAGAAGCCAGAACAGAAGGAAAGGTACCACCCGCCCTGTGCTCAGCTAGTCTGGGGGTGTACGGTCCCAGCAACAACTTCCAGCCGCAGTTCAGTTATACCCACGAATACCATCATGCAAGAACCCCTAATAAAGAGAAAAAGGGACCCCAGCTCCCAGGGCTCGTCCCAAAAGCCCTCTGACACCCACCAGCCACGCACAGTGACCCAGTGAAAAGCCTCCTCGACATTGTCCCCAAACAATCTCCACCCAACTCACAGCTCAGCCGGGCCGCTGGGCGCCTGGTACTTCCCCACGGGGTCTGTCCGCTGCCGGGTGGATGCGACTCGGAGGCAAGGTGCATGGAGATTGGCAGAGAGGTTCTCCTGCCAGCCGGGGCCTGGAGCTGGGTGGGGAGAAGGGCCCCAGCCCCTCTTTGGGCCCCAGAGACAGCCACACTTGTTCAGGGGATGGAGCGCAAAAAGGCTGGCATTCCTACAGCAGCAAGGACAATGGGGAGGGCTGAGGAGGCGCTGCCATAATCAAATGCAGGCCAGCTGGCCCTCCCCCAGGAAGGGCAGGCACCTCCTTCACTTGCCAAAGGCTTTGTTTTCTAAGCCACCAAGAACAAAGTGGCTGAGGAGGAGGAGAGCCAGGGAGGAGGAGAGCGGAGGGCAGATCCACACGTGAGCAGCAGGTAACCTGCTCCACAGAGATGTCAACACAGATGGAGAGGGGTTGGGCAACACTCTGCCCCAAGCAGAGCAGAGGGGAGCTAGGCATGGCTGGAGATCACTGCTGAGGAACCCAAACCAGCATAGGCTAACAGCCTGGGGTCCTTTGAGTGAAAGGATCCAAGGGTGGCAGACAGAATGCTGCTGAAGGAAGTAGAGGCTCTACATGGAGTAGAGCCTGCAGAAATCCCTACCAGGGACATGCTACCACTTCTTAAGCAGCCTCACCACTCCCATCCCAAGCAGTGGGACTCTGACCAGCTTCCCTCAAAAAAGGGAAGGGCCTGAGCTGTGAGAGGCTCCCAGGCCAAGGCAGAGCAATGCTCATACTTTCCCCAGCACCAAGAGGCAGCATCTTACACAACATCCTGACAAGCAGGAAGAAGCCCCTGGAGCTGCCCCAGGCCCTCCTGTGATGATAGAGGTGGTTCAGCTCTGGGCAGCACCACAGGGATGCAGGTGCTGAGCTGTGGGACAGGGCTCTGCCCTGGCTGGTTGGGTCAGTGCTTTCTTCCAGAGTGACTTTTGCCAGCAAGCATCATGTGTCTTCATGACAGATGTTCTGCAGGACTGGCTGTCTTCACAGGGCTGGCAGAGCCCGTGCTGTGTGCTCCAGCTCATCAGACATGCCACTGCGAGCTGGGTGGCTGTGGTCTGGGCAGCTGGACATGGTGCTTATCACACAGAATCCCAGCATGGTGGGGGTTGGAAGGGACCTCTGGAGATCATCTGGTCCAGCTCCCCTGCTCCAGCAGCTCACCCAGAGCAGGGGGCCCAGGAGGGTTTGGGATCTCTCCAGAGAAGGAGACTCCACAACCTTTCTGGGCAGCCTGGGCCGGGCTCAGACACCCTCACACCAAACAAGTTTCTCCTCCTGCTCAGATGGAACCTCCTGGGTTCCAGTTTGTGCCCATTGCCCCTTGTCCTGTCACTGGGCACCACTGACAAGAGTCTGGCCCCATCCTCTTGCCCTTCACCCTTTAGCTATTGATCAGCATTGATCAGATCCTTGTGGCAAGTCAAGAGTATGCAAGAGACCTGGGAAATAATTTCACCCAAAGAAAGCTTGAGAAAAGGAAAAAAGTGAAGCCTAGCAGAGTAAGTTTGCAGTCCTGAAAAAACCCTCTGCCAGAGTCAGAGATGGGGACAGGCAGTTCCCCCTGCCTCAGCCCAGCCCCCAGCCCCTGACAGGCACCAGGAGCTCCTGCTGCAAAGGAAGCAGGGACAAATGGAAACATCCAGCTTGGCACTGGTCACGGCCCTGGGCAGGGAACCCTGCCAGCCCATGTGCAAGCTCCATGTGGTCTGGCCCAGCTTAGCCTGCCTCATGGCAGGGAGCTCTGGCAGGCCCCCAGGAACTGCCCAGCGGTGAAGAACACAGGATAGAGTCTTGCTGTACCACGGGGGGTAGTGCTGTCCTGTCCCATAGCCTGTCCAGCAGCTACAGGCAGCAAGCACCCCACAAAACACAAGCAGCAGGGCCAGGAGAACACAGCCACCCATTTCTAGTAGGCAATGAGATGCGTGAGGGGTGAGATCTGTGATCCCAGTGGTGGGTGCTCTCCTCTCTTGGCACACGCTGAGATGTTTGGAGAGACCTGAGCTTGCCAGCTCATTACCATAGCACGCATTGCTCACACATCCTCAGGCTCCTTCCCCAGATCCCAGGGTCTGGCACACTTCCTTTTTACAAGAAGGAAAATCAAGGACATTTCTTAGTGTAGACTCCTGCTGTTGATATCCCCTCAGATGTTAGAGAAGGGGGTTAGGGAGGCACTACTGAGATCATGGTAGGAAGGTCAAAGCAGCTCAGCATCAGAAGAGGCTGAAATCAGTTTAGATAAAACCTTCTGCTTTCCCCCCAGCTCCCAGACCACACGACTGCCTTTGCTTTGGGAAGGCAGAAAGCATTCTGGAGATGAAGAACAAAAGAACCAGCACTTAAAGAACTTCCACACTGGGCAGTGATTTCAGCACTCACCCTACAGCTGCAGGATGCGTCCCTCCAACACTCCCCCAGTTTCAGTTGGCCACCAGTTCACAATACACACGTTATATTTACACCACCAGCATTGTTTATAGCTCGACTGAAACCGTGGAGATCAAAATCCTCCTCCCTCCCTCTCCTCCACACCAAAGCAAACACTCCGTGCCACCACCAGCCCGTGCAGCACGGAAGGCACGACCCACAGCCATGCTGCTGGTGCCACCAAGGACTGCAGCCCTCAGTTGTCGCCCTCCAAAAGGAGGTGTTATGATGCCCTAAGAGAAGAAAAGGGCCTTCAGTGGGGCCTGTGTAATGTTTGTGTCCCTGGGAATGGCCCAGGCTTTGAAAGGCTTTAAACCCACTCCAGGGATCTCCAGCTTTGGCTGGGTGGGTTCTTGTAGGACCAAATGTTGGGCTTGGCCAAAGAATTGCTGATATGCCAAGCAAGGTTTGGCACCTTTGTGTGCCTCAGTTTATCAGAAGCAACACAGCAAAACCATTCTTCCCAGGATCCTTTCCAGGATCCTCCATGACAACAGGGACCAGAGCAGCCCCTGAGTGAGCTCAGCGAGTGAGCAGAGCACGGGTTCTTAGAATCACAGAATTATCTAGGCTGGAAAAGATCAAGTCCAACTGTTAATGGTTGTCACTCTCCTACACTCTCTTGCCACTCTCCTACAGAACAAGAGGCACTTTTCTCCCCATTGGGGCAAAAAAAATAAATAAAATGACATATTCCCACAGCACAAGGGTCCCCACCCTGCACAGAGGAGCCAGAGGAGACCTGCAGAGCATCCCCACACATCACCCTCCTCGCATGTCCTGACAGTGCTGTTCTGGGCTGCCTGCCCTGCTCTCCTCCCTTGACGCTTCTCCCTGTTTTCATCTTTAGTTGAGTTTCCTACCCCCTTTCCCGAGCTCTTCTGGCTGCCAAGGCAGCTCAGAGACAGCAACTAAGTGGCACCTACATCTGGTACAGCTTAACTTTTAGTGTCTGTTCTTTCTGGAATTTGAGAACTTCAATCCCCCAATGTTTGTACAAGTGTGGGCTAAACGCAGCACAGGCTCCCCGGCCTCCTGCGCTTGCCAAGGCTGTATTTCAAAACACACTTAGAAAAATCCTACTGTTTATTCATCTGCAGCTTTAGAAATTAAAGGAGACCAGATCCAACTGCAGCTGAGGCTCTTGGCCCTTGCTGTCGGAGCCAGCGCTGCCATGAGCCTTCTGTCTGCTGCGGTCATGAGAAGGGCCTCAAAGCTACAGCTCCGACAGCAGAAGATCTCTGCTCTTAGCAGATGTCGACATCTCCTCAAATACACCCCCACCCTTTCTTCCCCATCCTGACTTGATAAAATCACTGCAGACAGATGAGGGTGAGGAGGCTTTTGCAGGTCATGGATCCAGCTCCCTCTCAGGAGCTATGTTCCACACCTTTCATAAACAACTGAGCTTTGGACCAAGGCCGAGCAGGTCTTCACACCCTCCTCCATGCAGCAGATGCCTCATCTTACCTTGTCAAAGAACTCATACAGCCTGACCATCTCAGAGATGCGGTGCCTGTTGTCATCCAGTTGAGTGCAGAACTCCTCCAGCTGGTCTCGGTAGCTCTGCAGCTTTACTCTGTAAGAACGCACATCCACAAAGGAAAAGTCTTCCCAGCGATCCATCTTCTTCAGTGCTTCCTGCCCCCTTCTGCAATATTCCTGAAAGCAAAATGGGATTGTGTATGAGGATGGAGACTTGGCATGGATGGTAGATAGAATCATAGAATGCTTTGGGTTGGAAAGGGTCTTTAAAGGCCACAGAATTCCAGCATGGTAGGGGGGTTGGAAGGGACCTCTGGAGAGGTCCTTCATCCAACCTCCTGCTCCAGCAGGGTCACCAATCTAGTCTAGTAAAAAGTGTCCCTGCCTATGGCAGGGGGGTTGGAACTAGATGATCTTTAAGGTTCCTTCCAAGCAAACCATTTTATGATTCAATGACAAAAGAAGGCAGTGTTGCAAGCACATCAAGGGAGTAACAAAATAAAACATTCCGTGATCCATCACAGTAGTTACTTTTCTCAAGACTGGAAAATATCACAGACTGGTTTGGGTTGGAAGGGACCTTTAAAGGTCACTGAGTCCAACCCTCCTGCAGGGAGCACGGATATCTGCAACTAGAGCAGGTTGCTCAGAGCCCCGGCCAACCTCCCCTGCAATGGTTCCAGGGATGGGGCAGCCACCACCTCTCTGGGCAACCTGAGACAGGCTCTCACCATCCTCAGCGTCAAAAATTTATTCCTTATATCTAGTTTAAATCTCCCTCTTTTAGTTTAAAATTGTATCATCTACTAAGGCATTGAGCTGGTGGCTTCGTCTACAAGAGGTCAGCAGGGGAGGTAAGGAGTGTGAAGAAATGCCACACGCCTTGGTGATGAACCTCTACCAATGCCACCTTAGCATCACAGGTTTGGCTGAGCATGTACAAGGCACGTATGCTTCCAACTCTGGAGAACACATTTTTCCAACCAGACAACACTTACACTGGCAACGAGATCGAACTCCCTGAACTGCTTCTGTGTTTGAAGCAGCACCTCCAAAGAATCATCCAGGTTGATCATTTCCTTTAGCCTTTTTCTGCCAACATTCTCAATCCAACTGCTGACCTAGGAGAAAAGGGAAAAGCTCCACTGTTAGCCACCCCATGCTTCTCACCCAGGCAGGTCTTTATGTGGAAAGGGCAAAGGAACTGCTCTGGTAAACGCTGGTCATTTGGTTACTGGAAAGAATGTGCATGTGCAGTTCTCTCCCCATCCTGGCATTTTGGTCCCAGTCTCCTGCTGGGAGTTTTTCCACCCCGGGTGACTGAGTAATCACAAAGCTCTGGGATTGCTCACTTGCCTTAGGCATAAACAGGGCAAGTAGCTGCTTGGGCTCTGTTTCAGGTGAGCTCTGCAACCTGCAGGCTGCCCTGACAGTCCTCTTATTGCTACCCCCAAGTGGGATAAAATCTCCCTGCTGCCAGATTTCCTGCATCGCTTCCCTTTTCTGACTGGCAGGACATGAACTAGGTCAGTGTGAAGGCATCAATGGATTCTCCCTGTCTGCAATGTTTCGTAGTTCTCTGGGACTTGCAGAAGGCAGCTCACCACAAAGCTGGGTGGTGACAGCAGGTTCCTCATCATGGTCCAGCTACTGCTGCAGTTATAAGCCTGTATCACAGAATCAGGGAATATTTGGGGATAGAAAGGACCTTTTAAGCTCATCTAGCCCAATACCTCAGCACTGAGCAGGGACACCTGCAACTAGAGTAGGTTGCTCAGAGCTTTGTCCAACCTTGCCTGGAACGTTTCAAGGGATGGGGCATCTATCCCCTAACATGGGTAGAGGACTAACAAGAGTGTCCCAAAAGCACAGGAGACCCAAGAGGGTAACACGGCATCTCCACCAACCGTGGGCTTCAAAAACAGGCCAGTAAACCTGTCTGCAGAGCTGCACCCGGGGCAAGGCACAGACTAAATGTTTCAACGCCCATGCATCCTGTTTTCCTGTATCATCTGCCTCCATATCCCACCCCAACCCCACAGTCAAGGACAAACTTGTGACCTCATGGGCTGAGAGAGGCTCTGTGCTCACAGAACAAGCCCATCAGCAAGAGGAGATGGGGGTGGGTTCCCAGGTCGTGACCCAGAGCTCCTGGGCAGGCTCCAAAGCAGGAGCAGCTCCTGCCATCATTGGTGATCTGCAAGCAAAGGAAGCTGGGAGCTCAATTCAAACAGAAAAAGTTCTGCCTAAAGCAGGGAAAGGTTGCAGAGCCTGCCTTTGTGGCTTTTTCCATTTCTGTTTGGGATTAGGAACCTGTCTGTTCTGTGTCCCTTCCTAAAGGGAGTCTTACTGGGTTCTTGCATCACACATCTTGTCCTGAGCACACAGTGCATGGCACCCAAGTGTCTACCTCCAAATGGGAAGTCATTAGAACTCTTGGATCCACCTTGGCCAGTGAAAAGAACCAGTAGGCTACAGCCTCCTTTGCAAACCCAGCCCTCTCTAGAGGAGAGGAGCCCAGAATCCTAGAAGAGCAATAGTGAAACTGGTCCTAGTGCTGATCTTGAAGGTTCCTAAGGTGAGCTCCATCCAGCTCACAAGCCTTCACATGCACAGGGCAACAAGTGATACACAAAACTTCTCATTGCTGATGTTGCATGAGACTATGCAACTCCGTAAGATGGAGGTAGAGCTCAAGCTTAGGGATTTGCATCATTGAACATCTGGGATCTGCAACACTGAAAGAACTGATCAGATCTTGTAGGATGCTCAGACCACTCGAGCTTCTTTATGACTTTTTAAGGTTCTCTATCTTCACAGCTCCAGGTTTTAAAGACCCTTCTGAAAGCCGGTCCCCGCTGGCCTCAGTTATTATGTAAGAGTTTCCATAAGCACCACATGAAGAGAATTTGAAGCTCCCAGGGGGTGTTGGGGGTTGAGCTTGGTTCTTGGGCTAAGGAGGAGAAGCTGTTCCTCTGACTGGAGACTAGGTAGGGCTGCACCCAGAGGCAAGAGAAGTGTGCCTGGAGCTGCACCCCAAGGAAAAGGAGTGTTCTTATCAGATAGTATGGACCTGAGCACAGGGACACAGGAAGCTAAACATCAGGGGACAGACATCTAACATGGGGTGGCTCATTCAGCAGCAGGATGTAGGCAACCCCTGCAGGACCTACAGCCCAGAGGGGACACTCAGACTCATCATCAGCTTGTTGTCATCACTGCTGCTTCTCAAGGTGGAGCAGGAAGAATGGCTGCTCTATAGTCTTGCTGGGAAGGTGCTTTTGCTGACCAACGTGAAAAGACAGCCCACCTCCAAGTGTACTGCTTAGCAGTGAGACACTACATTGTGGTCTTTAAGTATGGAAAAAACATCATGGATGTTCATGGGGTTTGAGTGATCCACACCTAGAGAGCAGTCAGGAGACCTTTACTTGGCTTCAAGTGACCTTCACCTGACTTGATGATCCTAGAGGTCCTTTCCAACCTAAATGATTCTATGATTCAGGAGACACCTGGCCAACCAGAGATAGAAAAATCTATCTCATTCTTATGTTCAGTTGTTCTTTTTAAGGGTTTACAAGCATCATTCTACACCTTCACGCAACAGACCAACAATCCCAGCAGCTGCTGTAGGGGACACAGTCAGAGGGTGGCAGCAGGCAGTCACCAGAACTGACAGACAGGCCTTACCTCCTTAAAACACTCTTCCACCTTCTCGAAGTCCATCACCAGCTCCAGCTCCTGGATGCGTTGGTTTGCCAGAATCACCAGGCGGTGAATGCCCTCGTCCACGCGATTGTAAAGGACACTGGCAGCATCGAGCGCGTCCCTGGAAGGGGACACAAGTCTGGTCAGGGGCTTTGCATGAGGTCCTTCTCCCAGCACTTCATGCAAATGTGACCCAGGCAACAGCAGCACCTCAGTCACTCTCCCCATGGGACATGTGATGGCCACCTCCATGTGAGGAACAGGAGAATGATCTCATTTTATGAAGACAAATACCAACAGGCAACACCAGACAGCACTATTCTGTGATTCTGTGATTCTATCCTGGCCAGAGCAGAATTAACCTTCTCTATGCAAAGGCAGGGATGGAAGGGTGGAAGGGTGGAGCCCATTGCCCTGGGATGCCCAAGCCAGGGATCCGTACACCCTTTAATCCTGGCACGATGAAGAAGTTAAAGTCACAATTGACAGGACAAGAGAAAATGGCATCAAGTTCCATCAGCAGAGGTTTAGGTTGGACATTAGGAAAAACTTCCACACTTAAAGGGATATCAAGGACTGGAACAAGTTGCCCAGGGCAGTGACTGAATTGCCATCCCTGGATTTAAAAGCTGTCTAGATAAGGTGCTCAAGGACACAGTGTAGAAATGGGCCTGGTAGAGATAATGGCTGGACTCGATCTTAAAGGTCTTTTCCAACCACAGTGATTCTGTGAGGATCATTTTAGATGTGACCAGCACAGGTTTGGGTGAATTACAGCCAAGATCTAGGGTAGTACTCAAGATTATTCTTTCTTTATGTCCCTAAATTTCCCCAGCATCTCCTGTCCTCACCCTAAACCAGCTTTCATTTTGCAACCATCTTACAACCTCCTGCCTGAGGAGAGCACGGCCTTTTTATCATGTTATTTAAATTATCCCAAGCACTTGTGAAATAGGTGGCTAATAAAACTCTGAAAGCTTTGCAAATGGAAATTAATAGGAGCAATTCAGTGCACACATTTACTTCTGTCTTGGGTTACAGGCAATCTTGAACGGATGAGCTGCAGCTGAACAGGAGCTCTGAGGGGCAACCACGCTGTAGTTTTTAGATAGCACTTAATTGCCATGAGGCAGTGCAATAGTTTGGGTAAGCAGCTCTGCACAGCAGAAATCCACAGGATTTTTCCATTTGGAATTCCACCCAGTGAGCAACAGCCAACTTCTCAAACCTCAGACTCTTAGACACTCTTGTTTTTCCTCTTTAACATGCCTTTGGAGTGAAGGAATTTCTCCAAAGCACGGCCAGAAATAGCCACGTTGTTTCTGGATGAAGATCAGAGCTACTGCAGAGCAGAGGAGACAGGTTCTCTGTGGAGAATCCACAAGCTCCAATGGCAAGAGCTGAGCTCTAATGCTGCTCCCGCATCTCCTGAAACCCCCACCAACGCGGAGTGATGAGTCTTCTGCTCTGCAACCCCTTCCTGGGGATGGACCCAGATCTGGTGGAGAAGACTTGCAGCAGCACAACCACCACCACTGTCCAAGCTGAGCTCTGGCAAGTGTGTTTCCAGAGCAAGTTGTGAAGGCCAGTTCCCGTCAGCAGTAGTGACACAGCTAATGAGAAACATTTTGAAAGATGGCTGGAAGTTCTACTTGGCAACCATGTGAAGGGTTGTTGGGTTTTGTGCAGCAGAGTGTATCTGTCAGGTCCTAGTTTCTGAAGAAGGAGCCAGTAAAATACAATCCTGGTGGCCAGACAAGCAGGCAGCCTTCACCAAAGGGTCTGAAGTCCCTGCTGGCATGAGCACTCTCATCACTCATGAAAGGACATGGATGCACCCAACACTCTTCCTCCCACCAGCACAGAGGAGCTCCTCTAACTTCAGCACCTTCTAGGTGCAAACATTGGCAATTATCCCCTTGTGAGGCAGAAGGTGTTTACAACCTGTCTCTGAGCTTCCATGGAAATCACTCTGGTGTTGGCGCTGCTCTTTGGTGACGCTCATCAACAAGCTTGACTGACCTGCTAGACCTTGCTGTAATGGGAGCCCTGGTGTCCACCCAAGCCCATAAGAAAACAAGCACAATGCTCAACAAGATACCACAAGATGGTAACTTTATGGTGGAGCAACTAGAAACAGTTCCTGCATTGGCTGAGCAAGCAGAGTGGGATCTGATACAGGGGAAGAGACCAGTATTGACCTTATGAGCACCAAGCCACACCAGGGAAAGGGAGCTTCACAAATGTAGCACTAAAATACTCCTGCTGGCCCACCCACCGAGCCCTGAGGAGAAGAGAAGGGGCTCGGGTGAATTGTTCATTGCCAAGCTGAAAGACTGAAAAAATCCACCCCAAGCAGTGCTCTTCTGGCCCCACACATGCTCCTGCCACAGAAGGAATTATCTTAGATTATCTGCAATACTAGAAAAATAAAGAGCCAGGCTCTGAAGATCTCAGTAAGACCAAATCTTCATTATATTTGCAGAAGGTGGTTGGGAAGAACCAAGCCAGAGCCTCCAGTTTAGCAGTGAGCACTCAGCCCTTGGAGCCATCTGATGCAATCCCTGTCCTGACACATATTGTGACAGCTACACACGTCCACAGGGACTCAGTCACCCTCCCTCTGTCCCAGCTGAAACTAAAAATGACACCCTGTTACTGAACACACACCTGGAAAACCTTTGCTTTGCTGATCCACCAGCATCTCAACCTTACCTGGAGACAGCCTCGGGTGCATTTGGGAGTTGATGCTGTAAGAAGAGACTGGACAGAGAATTTGTTTCATAGAATCATGGGATGGTTTGGGTGGCAAGAGATCTCTAAAGCTCTTCTAGTCCAAATCCCCTGCAGGGAGCAGGGACATCTGCAACTAGAGCAGGTTGCTCAGAGCCCCGGCCAACCTCCCCTGCAATGGTTCCAGGGATGGGGCAGTGACCACCTCTCTGGGCAACCTGGGACAGGGGCTCACCACCCTCAGTGTAAAAAATGTCTTCTTTCTCTCTACTCTAAATCTCCTCTGTTTTACTTTAAAACCATCACCCCTTGTCCTGTCCCAACAGGCCCTGCTCAAAAGTCTGTCCCCATCTTTCTGACAGGCCTCTGGAAGTCCTGAACGGCCCCAAGAAGGTCTCCCTGGAGCCTTCTCTTCTCCAGGCTGAACAAGCCCAACTCTCCCAGACTGGCCTCCCAGCAGAGGGCTTCCAGCCCTCCCATCATTGCTGGGGCCTCCTCCAGACCCACTTCAACAGGTTCAGGTCATTTCAGGTAAGACAACTTCTTTTTAATCTGTAAGTTGAGGTCTTTAGGGCATATACCATTATCTAAAGTCCATTACTCATGTCATTTAAGCCATTTTATTTTCTGTGAGTGCCTGCAGCAGCTCTTGATACACTTATCAGGCACAACCCAACATCCTCAGGCAGCTCCTTCTCTTGGTCCTGCTGATGCTTTGCTGAGTGACTACACACAAGCCACCCAGAAAATGTTTCCAAACAGCTCCTTCAGGCTCCAAGCCCCAGAGGGACTCCAGGTGTGGCCTTACACCATCCCTCCTCCTCCTCCTCCCCTGAGTTCTCCAGCATCCCAGCATCTCAGCCCTCTGTTTCAGGGCCCAGTCGCACTGTTTTCACACGTTCTGCCTCACTTGGCAGGCATTCATTAAAACCTCGATGTCTAGTTATTGGTCTTCCACTGTATCTCCAAGGTAACTCCATTCATATATTGTCAGCTCCTGACAGTTCACTTTTACCAGCCCGACAGGCTCTCTGAATAACATCCATGTTTTACCTTCTCACACATATAACCCTTTCCACCCTGTAGTCTAAAGAAGGTCAAGCCAAACAAAGACCTCGCTCAGAGTCCATGGGAAAATCTGTTTTTTCCATTCACTTGGGCACTTCTAGTGCTTACAGAAAGTATCTACTGGGCATTATCATAGAATCAGAATCATTTAGGTTGGAAAAGACCTTTAAGATGATGGAGTCCAACCATAACCCTTCTCTACCAAGTCCGCTGTTAAACCATGTCCCTCAACACCACATCTCCATGCCTTGGAAACCCCTCCAGGGATGGGGACTCCACCACTGCCCTGGGCCACCTGGCACAGCCCTTCACAACCCTTTCCAGGAAGAAATTGTTTCTCATGTCCAACCTAAACCTGGTGCAACTTGAAGCTGTTTCCTCTTGTCTTGTCACTTGTTCCTTGGGAAAAGAGCCTGACCCCACCTGGCTCCAACCTCCTTGCAGGGAGTTGTCCAGAGCCAGAAGGTCTCCCCTGAGCCTCCTTTTCTCCAGGCTCAACACTCCCAGGTCCCTCAGCTGCTCCTCACCACACTCCTGCTCTAGACCCTTCCCCAGCTTCACTGCCCTCCTCTGGACACTCTCCAGGCCCTCAAGGTCCTTCTTGCCTCCCCAGTGCCCAGTCCCGGGGGACGATCCCTACCCTGGTCCTACTGGCCACACTGGTGCTGACACAAGCCAGGATGCTGGTGGCTTCTTGGCCACCTGGGCACACGCTGGCTCATCTTCAGCCAGCTCTCAACCAACCCTCCCAGGTCCCTTTCTACTGGGCACTTTCCAGCCACTCTTCCCCCAGCCTGGAGTGTTCAGGGGGTTGTTGTGACCCAAGTGCAGGACTCAGCAGCATGTTCTCCCAGATCTCTGTACATCTCTCCACCTATTCACACACGTCCATCCACAGCTTAAAAACTTCTCCCTAAATCATTTCTAGTAAACTCAACGATACACTGCAACAGGGAGTTTCATGGAAAAACAGTACCGTGCATAAATAATTTATTTTTCAGAGTCAGACTTTGGAGTGTTTCATTCTGTCCTTCATCACCTGCAGGGCAGCTTGGAGTAAACAAACCAAAATTTAGTTGAAGAAGAAAAAGTGACTTCCACCCTGCTACACAAAGGGGAACACTTGGATGCTGAGCACTTTGGAGATGTTTTAATAGCCTGCCCAGGGCTGAGGAAGAAAAAGCAGAAGAGCTGTTTGAAGTCAATGGAAAGTCTCATCTAAGCCTAAATTTGTTTGGATGCTTCGCAGTTCCCCTGCACATGTCAGTGTGGTAACAAAGAGTCCTTCGCTACATTCTTCCATGGTCAAATCACCCCAAGTCATTTTGCAATAGTGCAGAGTCAATATAATTCACAGCAAAAAGGAGTAGCTTGATGGCAGTTTATGTTTCACCAAATCCTGTTTGCCTTGGGCAATTATCGTTTCAGTGGAAAAGGTTCCAAACGTCTTCAGCTTTCTGGAGAGGAGCCAGGCAGTTGTATAATGGCAGGGTAATTTTAAACCTATCATTTAAAAAAAAACCCATTCCTGTCTGCATTCATCCTTCCAAAACGCCAGCCACAGAGAGTTGTGCTTTAGTTTCCAAAGAAATAGACCTGATTTGCTCTCAAAAATAAACAGCTGAACAGGCTGCAGAAGCAGCAGAACCATCAATGCTCTGCAAGTTACTGCCCCTTGAAATCTGCTCCAGCCAACAGCAAGAGGAGCAGGTCTAAGGTGAAGGGTAAAAGCAGAGGTCACCCTCTGGCCAACCTGGGTCAATGTTAAAATGGCCAAAATTCGTGGATGGAAGGAACACAAGACATGCTGCCTTCTGCTGGTGTGTTCGATGGGTTTGGGCAAGTATACTTCAGGTAACTTGCTCTGGAAAACCAAAATATCCTTGATTGTTCTGTAATTTAGAAGAAACATGGTCAGATGTTTCCCCCTTCTGCTCCACTCTGGGGAGACCCCCCTGCAGTGCTGGGCCCAGCTCTGGAGTCCTCAGCACAGCAGAGACATGGACCTGGTGGAGCGGGGCCAGCGGAGGCCCCAGCAATGGTGGGAGGGCTGGATCCCCTCTGCTGGGAGGCCAGGCTGGGAGAGTTGGGCTTGTGCAGCCTGGAGAAGAGAAGGCTCCAGGGAGACCTTCCGGTGGCCTTCCAGTATCTGAAGGGGGCTACAAGAAAGCTGGGGAGGGACTTTTTACAAGGGCTTGTAGTGACAGGATGAGGGGTAACAGCTTTTAACTGGAAGAGGGGAGATTTAGATTAGAAATTAGAAAGATGGTTCTTCACTGGGAGGGTGATGAGACACTGGCACTGGTTGCCCAGGGAAGCTGTGGATACCCCAAAACTGGATGTGTCCAAGACCAAGTTAGACAGGGCTTTGAGCAACCTGTTCTAGCGGGAGGTGTCCCTGCCCATGGTAGGGGAGTGGAACTGGATGATCTTTGAGGTCACTTTCAACCCAAACCATTCTATGATTCTGTGTGACAACACCAGCCTCATCTAGTCTTCCAGTTCTGATGCTGAACTTCCCTTGTGGATGTCTCCACAGGTTTTGATAAAAAAAGGAACAGGATCTGGCATCTAGGAGTTGAAAGCATGGCTGGGTCCAAGGACATCACCCAACTCATTTGTGGTGATGCTTGGACTACAAATCACACAGAATCATAGAATGTTTCAGGCTGGAAGGGACTTCTAGAGGTCATCTTGTCCAACCTCCCTACACAAGCAGGGACATCTCTACCTAGGTCAGACTGCTCAGAGCCCCAGCAATCCTGACCTTGAATGTCTCCAGGGATGGGGCCTCCACCCCCTCCCTGGGCAGCCCATTCCACTGATCTATCACTCTCATGTTAAAGAACTTTTTTCTAATACCCAGTCTAAATCTATCCTTTCCTAGCCTAAAACCATTACTCCTTGATCAACATCCTGAGCAATACTTCAGGAGGAAACCTTTCCAGCTTTGCAGGGACAGGCCTGTGTGCCTGGGGGCTGCTTTGCAGGAGGAGAAAGGCATGAGAGCCATTCTGGGTCAGTTCTGTGTTTTGGTAGCCAACCCAGACGCCTGCCAGGCTTGTGCTGAGCCCACAAAACAAGGTCAACCTCAAACGTTCCTGCTCTTCAAGCTGAAAACTCTGCTTGTAGCTGAGCTAAAACCCAAACTGGCCATGGTGAAGCTGATGCAGATGCTGCTAAATCAGCTGTAATTATTCTCTGCAGCCACAGTGGTTTTAATTATCTAATAAAAGTATTTTTAGGAACAGGGTACAGATTTTAGAAGCCTGAAGTGTCCTTCGAAATGCACAGAGGTCAGACACCAAGTCTGGGGTTCCCTGGGCCATTCAGGATGGGAAGAGAGGATCTAGCTGAGACCACAGACCTGCCTGAATCCTTCTCACCACATTACCCAACCAGCACATGCACACAACCCATCCAATTAACACAACACACCACAGACCATAGTTGCAGAGATGATTATTTCCTGAGCATGGTTCATTTAAACACATTTTTATCAGAAATCATGTTATCCTGTCCCATGCACATTAACCTACTGATGTTTAGACTTGGTCAACTGCCCCAGTCTAACAGATGAGGTCCTGGCATTAGGACCACCAGGGTTTCAAGATGTCCTGCTCTTGAATATACTCATCATCAGTCAAAGTCACACACCCATTCCCCCAAAACATCCTCATTTTGCACACTCCCAGAGTTCCTGATCCGGGTAACAGCAGTGACTGTGCTATTAACTACCCCAGCAACAGAAACATCCACCCCAACACAGCCCTGTAAAAACCAGTGCTTGTGGGATGGTCTGGGCTGAGCCAGGAACTTCAGGCACTTCCCTTAACAGCCTATACTGGAAACTTTTTGCAATTCTTTCCACAATACTTTCAAACAGATAAAACACACTGCGTGTCATTAATTACCTCACGCCCCGTTGGCACAAGAAACGTTGAAAACAAGACACCAGAGTCTTCTGGGTAAATTCCCACTGAATCCAGGAAGATTGAGGACATAAGACAGAAGAAAAGAAAGAGCAGAAAGGGAGCTGAGAGGGATTAACTCCTGAAAAGCCCCAAAGAACTCACCTAGAAAGAAGTTAGTGATTTTTTATCTCTCTGTAAATGTCCCAACTGGCTCCACACGCTCGGAAAGACAACGGCCCTGTGCTCCTTCATGCAGAGGTTTGTGGAATGTGAGAGTTCAGGGCTTCCTACGAGGCTAAAACCACCACGTCAACAGAGGGAACAGGTCAGACCATCAGGAAGATGAATACCAAGCAGCACGGTGTGTGTGTTTGGATAGAGATGTGGCCTCCACCCAACACAAAGAGGGCTGTGGAAGAGCCCCACCAGTCGGGCACTGCTGAAGGACAAAGGTTTGGTGTCCATCGGTATCTTCTGTGTCACCAGCAACAGCACCTCGTGGCAGAAAGCTGCTGGTCTTTGAATGCAGGATTTAAGCATGTTTTGTCACCTCACTTCAAGGTATATTGAGAGTTTCTCATCAAGAGATGAATTGTTTAGGATTAGGTCTCCAGGAGAAACATCTCTCCATGGAAGCTGCATCTCGCAGACCATGTCAGGAGCAGGCACGAGACAAGTGGTGGGATGAGAGGTTCCCAAAGCTCCCAGAAAGGCAGGAGATGAGCAAGTGCTCGTTGAGCACACCAGGAAAGTGGCAATAACAAGAAGGATTCAAGCATGGTTATCATTTGAAACGCGTACAAACACAAAGAGTAGTGGCCACCAAACTGATCACAGCACAAACGCATCTCTAAAGCAGAAGAGGTGTGGCAGAAGACAATAACACCTCCAGGAAGGATGTCCCAATGTAGGTTGCCTGGCCATGACCAGCAGCAGGCACACACATTTTACCTTCCATATCAAGAGTGCCAGCCATCCCAGTCTCCCCAGATGAGGGCTGACACACCACGTACCTCTCCCCTCCCCCCTGGCCCCTAACTTGTCCCCTATGTCGGATGATCATAGAATGGTTTAGGTTGGGAGGGACCTTCAAAGGTCTAGTCCAACCCCCCTGCAGTCAGCAGGGACATCTCTAACTAGATCAGCCTGACCTTGAATGTCTCCAGGGATGGGGCCTCCACCACCTCTCTGGGCAACCTGTTCCAGTGATCAAACACCCTCATAGTAAAGAGCTGCTTCCTAATGTCCAACCTAAATCTACCCTTCTCTAGTTTAAAACCATTGCCCTCCATCCTATTGCTACATGATCAGCTTAGTCTCCTGTCTCTACTCCAGACAAAGCTTCAGATAGTGTTCGGGCAGGTCCTCCTGGAGCCCCTGAGAGCCTGCACATGACCCAGGTTTCCTTCTGATGAGAGAAGCTTGTAGACCACCTTGCAGAGCAGCAGATGCCAGCCTTGGAGCATCCCAGGAGTTGCTACTAACAGAAATCTTGCTGAAGACCCACAACCATGAGCTCCTGTGGCACCACGCAGCTATAACTCACTGGCCACAGCTTCCAGTGGCCCCAGTGCCTCAATACCACATGTGGAAACCAGACCAGGAGCTGTGGAGGCTGTTCACTGTACAATTGCTTTCTCTGCTGCTGTAATTGAGTCAGGTCCAGAGCCAGGAACCTGGCAGCTGCTGCTCAGGTAGCCTGCTCCACACTGCCCATCACCTCCACTCAGCTCAGGTCCCCACCCAGGGCTTCCAACCATGATCAACAAGCCACACTAAAAATAAGTCAGCTCACAGAACCAGCTCTTGGCTCCAGCCGCTCCACCCTCAGCGGACAGAGCCCAACCAGGCTGCCTTCTGCAAACAAAAGGAGAATTCACTCCCCCATCTATTTATAAGCTGCTTATTCACAGCTTGCAAGCACAAATTCTTTTCAGATGAGGAGCTTGGGGGAAGAGATTATGCTTTTTCTGGTTCTGTGTTGCACAGAGACCAGCATCCAACCTGGTCATTCCTTCACCGCCTGAGGTTCTTCTCTTTCTTTCAGCTCTCACATCTACTCTCGTGGCTATTTTGGTGGCCAACAAGCAGGGCATGATGCAATCCCTCTCCTGTGCCACGCTGTATTCTGGTTTGACTAGTAGAAAGCATCTTTATAATAATATAAAATGTTTATGTTGTCTTTACTCTGCCTTTGACTCAGCGGACAAAAGGCATCACTGGACATCTTGCCTAGGGAAGCGTTCCCAGCTCTTGGCTATGGTGGAAGAGCAGCAATAATGAGAACAACAGTGGAAAAGGTCTGGCTGAAGACCAGATGAAAAGTCCCCCTGCTCTAGTAAGAGCTCCCACCACTCCTGCCAGGCTTCTGGCAGCTTCTCCAGGTTTATGATGGAAGTGTCAGAGAAGGCTTCAAATACACCACAAAATAAGCAAAGCATTAGTTCACCCCCCACGAGGGAGTTGTCTGCAAGCCATGGGTTGGTTGATCAATACAGTAGATATCCAGAAGCCAAAGATAGACCAGCTCTAGGTAAAGGGATTAAAAAAGCTGTGCTTATTAAAAATTTCCTGTCCAAAAGTGCAAAAATAAGCACTAATAGCATTAAAGTGACAGGTGCCTCCATGGCACTTGTCCACACTTACCAACAGGAACTTCAGCTCGGCCAACAGCTCTGCCAGGAAGACTGGGACAGCAAAACCTGGAAGCTTTCAGCTAACAGACCTGGAGAAGCATGGAGCCTTCAGCACAGCAGATGGTGTGAAGGGCAATGTAGTGGCCTTCAAGCCAGCCAGCTCCACCAACAATGAATAAGTGACAACGCTGCTTTCAGCAGTCCACCTGCAGCTCTGCGTGGCCACCAAGGCTGTCATTAGAGCACTTCAAGAGGCACCACAGAGATACCAGCCCATCAGTGCCACACCCACACCAACTCCAGGCCAAGGGACCTGGACAACGGGAGAAATGGGCACCTTGTGAATCTCATGAGGTTTGACAAGGTCAAATGCAAGATCCTGCACTTAGGTCAGAGAATCAACACGGGCTGGGGGTGAAGGGCTGGAGCAGCTCTGCATGGGCCGCAGGGCAAGGAAGGGGATCCTGCCCCTCTGCTCCACTCTGGGGAGACCCCCCTGCAGTGCTGGGACCAGCTCTGGAGTCCTCAGCAGAGCAGAGACATGGACCTGGTGGAGCAGGGCCAGAGGAGGCCCCAGCAATGGTGGGAGGGCTGGAAGCCCTCTGCTGGGAGGCCAGGCTGGGAGAGTTGGGCTTGTGCAGCCTGGAGAAGAGAAGGCTCCAGGGAGACCTTCTTGGGGCCTTTCAGGACTTCAAGGGGCCCTATAAGAAAGATGGGGACAAACTTTTGAGCAGGGCCTGTTGGGACAGGACAAGGGGTGATGGCTTTAAACTAGAAGAGGGAAATTCAGACTAGAGAGAAGGAAGAAATGTTTGCTGCTGAGGGTGGTGAGCCCCTGTCCCAGGTTGCCCAGAGAGGTGGTGGCTGCCCCATCCCTGGCACCATTGCAGGTGAGGTTGGCCGGGGCTCTGAGCAACCTGCTCTGGTTGCAGATGTCCCTGCTCCCTGCAGGGGGTTGCACTAGAAGAGCTTTAAAGGTCTCTTCCAACCCAAACCATTCCACGATGCTGTATTTTCTGAGAGTGGGAGAGCAGTGTGGGACCAGCCAAGCACACCACATCCCCTGAGCAGCTCCCTGTGATGGGCTGCCTGCAGGACTTGTACTCTGGTAACAGAGCTCCTCCTTTCTATGCCGGGGAAAAGCCAAGATCCAGAAAGACTGCTTGGAGAAGTCTCTCTTCCCCTTTGTGGGTACGTGGCTGGATGGCCAAGGCTACCTTCTACTTGGTGAAGAAAGGAGTGTGAAGACTCCTGGTGAGCTCACAGAGGAACAAAGAGTAAGAATCAACAGTCAAAGCCACTGCTGTGGTGCTACAGCATCTCTCAGGATGGGACCATCCAGGAGGGACTCCTGGAGGCTCTTCAAGCACGCCACAGAAACAAATGGATGTACCACAACACATCTCCCCCACACAACCACATCTCTGATGGGATGAGCTCAACTTCTGCAGGAAAGGAGCTGCACCATGGGCTTAGCAAACCCGTTACCAAGGAAAGACTAAAGCAAGTCTTGTTTGTCTGCCATGTGCTCCTGAAAGGTATTGGCAGATAACATCTGGGCATGGAGGCCACAAAGCAGCTCCCTCCTTTAGGGAACTCTCTCTAACAGCAGCCAGGCATTTCCAGGTGGGTTTGTCTATCTCTGGTGTTCTTTTCACCATGAGAAGCCATAAACATCAATTCTTGCACATTTTGACAGTTACCTGTTCACAGCTGGCCCCAGCTTCTGACTAAGAAGTCCTGACAGTCATGACTTGATCAGGCTTTTGCACCACAGGAGAGAAGAAAAAATTAAACCAATGGGACCTGTGATTACACAAGAGCCAAAAGGCTGCTCAGGAGGGTAAAGCCACTTGAATTGCTTCTGTAAATAATCTGATTTCAAGTATTGGGGCGGGGGGTGTGGAATTAAGGAGTGTTAAGCACTGATCAAGATTTTACACTTCCAAGGTCATAAAAGCAGTGCAACAGGCCCTGCTGAGTGCAGGGACACAACCAGTCCTGCCCCACTGCCACCAGTCAAAGATCTAATATCAGGCCCACATACATCAACAGCTACTCCATGCTAGCCTAGCAGGCCAACTTCAATGTTCTGTCCCTCACCTACTTTGATACTGTTAAAGAAGCCTTTGAAAATCATAACACAGGAGCCTTTCCTGGGTTAGCAGAGCTCAGAACCTTTCCTATCTGCACACCCTTTTGGAGAGAAGGAGCAAATGCAGAGCTGTGGAGGATCTAAAAACAATAGTGCCTTATAGAGAGTTGTCTGAACAAGTGATAAGAGATTTTTCCTCATTTAAAAGAATCTGAAACAGGGAAAGAGTTGACTTCTTTAGTCCTCTGCCCCATGTTACATGGCAAGAGAAGAGCTGAAGCAGAGGGAGGCTGTGGATGCACAAAGCCTTTCCCTGCTTCTTGCCTGTGTCCACACATTGATCTCATACTGGGGCTGGAAGCTCCTGGGTGCAAGGGCTGCTTTTCTACCTCACTGTTTCCACAGCACTGGGACCTTCACACATGGAGAGGTGTTTGAGCAGCACAAACAGGAGTTGTGCAATGCCCTGGGGGGTTTGAACAGCTGGCCTCTCGAGCACCCCATGTCTCCTACCAGCTCTGTGATGGGCAGTGGATCTTTGTGCAAACCACACCAATGTGTGAGGAGCAAGGAGCTTGCTGCAGGCAGAACACATTCCTCATGGTTAAGGTCCTTGGAAATGCCCATAAGAAGCACCCTGGGAAATCACACAGCAATAGTGTCCCTGACCGAAGCATTCATCACCCACATCATCAATTAAACCTTGTGTTTTAGAGATGCACGGATACCCAGCCCTCTCTCCACTACAGAAGATAAGTCAGACTTGGCTTGGAAAAGGAACTTTAACCATCTAAGGGAATCCACCCACATGAGTTTTTGGGCTGGGGAAGAGTTGGGGTAAGAATAATGCTCGTTATGCTTTTCACCTTTGCTGTTTTCCACAAAAGTCCTCACCACACAAAGCTGCTCTCTGGCCTGCATCAGTGATGGGTCATCTCACAGAGTGCCAGTGCCTGCTTTTTGCTCACCTCCCTCTGCTCCCACCCCCGGGGCTCACCTGTAGTCGTGAGTGAGGGTGACACAAGACTCCTCCTTCCGAAGCCTGGCCAGGAGTGCTCCCCCCTCGTGCTGCATCCTGACCAGCCGTGTGTCTTCCATAACGTTCTTCATCAGCTGCCTGTAACTCCTCAGCAGCACAGCTGCCTCCTGGAGGGATCATAAGAGGGAGAGGAGGGGTTACTGCAACCTGCAGGCAACCAGGGAAAAGGCAAAAACCAGCACCCAGCCTAAAACACACTCAAACCACATCTCACCTCGGCCCACCCAGGGAAGAGGGAGGTTGGTTCCCACAGTGGTTTCTCTCAAGCCTGCCAAATCCACACTGATAAACACCACTCCTTACGCTCTCTATACGTGCCTCACCAGGCTAAAATTGAAACCAGGTTCCTATCACTGTCCACACTCAATGCCCCATCCCTGGAACCATTGCAGGTGAGGTTGGCCGGGGCTCTGAGCAACCTGCTCTAGCTGCAGATGTCCCTGCTCCCTGCAGGGGGGTGGGACCGGATGACCTTGAAAGGTCCCTCCCAACCCAACCCATTCCATGATGCTATGACATCCTTACCTCAGCCCTGACTGGTAATTTTCCAGGTTCCATTTTATGGATAGCTCCCTGGAGGAAGGCACAAGCACCTTGGCATCCTTGTAGCAAATGTTCCAGCTTCTGCAAGAAGAAAGGACCAAGGCAGAGGTTATTGTCTCATGGCTGAGGGGAAGACAGTCTCTTCAGCTTTCAGTTAGAAGCACAGAAATCAAGAGAGGCTTAAAATGCATTAACCCCAGGGTTCAATTACACCAGTTGGTGAGGCTGTGTCAGCAAGAGAGGCCCATCAGAGGCTTCAGATGCACCCCATGGTACCAAGGCCTCTAGGAAGACCTTCTAAACTTGCATGCTCATGGCTTGCATGGGTCATGCTTTGCAGAAATCAGTCCACTTCTGTCCCATGTTCTTGTTCTATTAGCATTTCTTGTAACTTCCCCCACCAAGATGAATTACTATGCATGAATTCTGGAGGAACAAAGCATAGAGTGAGTACTTGGAATCTCTTTAAATAATTATTTTCAATTACTGAAAGTAGTGGAAAATAAGGACAGGAAACTGGAAAGCTTCCACAAATAAGCCCCTTAAACTACCGACAAATCTGAAATCCCTCCTCTATTCAAGAGAGGGATGGGAAGGAGAAAAAAAAAGAACCAAAAAACCCCCACACATTTCATGGGGGCTCACGAGACTTTAGAAGAGTCACTGATATAAAACTTAAATACTGGCAGATGCCACCTTCTAGCCCCTGAAATCAGAGAAAGGAGAAGCAGCTATTCCAAAATAACTGCCCTCAAAACAAACCAAAAAAGCAACTGCTTGAATTTTTAGGGAAGGGCCCCCCCCTGCTCCCTGGAGCAGCCCCAGCAGTGACACAGCAGCAGGCAGGATGCAGGGGAGAGCAGGGGAAACAAACACTGCTTGCCCCAGAGCTGCAGATCTGAGAGGGGCTGAGCATTATCTCACACAGCACACCTTATCAACAGGGACTGATTCCTCCACTCCCTCCCTTTGGCAGCATTGTGTGTGTTAAGATGCAAGATACAAACAAGAATCTCGTTGGTATCATGCTCCTTCCTCCAAGAATTATCTTTCTGCACAGAGCACCTCAGCTCTCCAGCTTTGCTCAAACTCTGTCCAGAAAACTCATCCATAACCTCTTATAAAGCTGTGCTGCTTCCTCGCTGCCAAATAAACCTCAGGCTAAATCCTAGGCACTGAGATGAGGCTTCTGTGCCTTCACTGCATCAGCACAGGGTCATTAAAGTTTAAAAAATGGGTTCTAAAATAAGGTGGACAAGATAAGTTAATGTTTGGCACATGCTAAGCCTCATTAACTGCTGCAGCTTGCAACAAGCATCACTTGTTGGTACTATAGAATCATAGAATCATTTAGGTTGGAAAGGACCTCTAGGGTCATCGAGTCCAACCTTCATTCCAGTATCTCCCTGACCCCTAGACCATGTTTCAAGCCACCACATCTATTTGTTTGTTGAACTCCTCCAGGGATGGTGACTCCACCACCTCCCTGGGTAGGCTGGTCCAGTGCCTGACCACTCTTGCAGTAAAGAACTTCTTCCTAATGTCCAACCTAAACCTCCCCTGGTGCATCTTGAGGCCGTTATTAATGATATCTTAACCTGTTTCAAACTCAGAGCCAGAAGGCCACTGAACCTTTTGGAAGCTGAGGGGATGGTTCTGTCACCCACCACGGTGAGCAATTCAAACTCAAGGTGAAGACAGGCAGTTTGTGTGTGGATTTACAGAGGTTTAATCCTGTCCAGTCTCAGTGTGCCAAGCTTTTAAAGACTCAACAAGTGCATGATCCACAGGACTTAGGCTCCCTCCACAGCGTGATGCACACAGAGCTGGTGGTGGGGCTACAGAAGCTACCTCAGCAGCCTGGGTCAGTCACCCAGGCTCAACCTTCTCTGTATTTCTAGTTTAGAAGTATCTGAACTCACTTCAGGATCTGAAGTATCAGGAACTCCCAAGCTTCACTTCTCAAGGGCTGCAGCTTTTACTAAGGAGCTCTTAGCTTGGTCTGGGGAACCTGCTCCAAATCCATTAAGATCTAACTGTGTTTATTATGCTCCAGCTCTTGATTGTTAGCTCAATGACAACATGACACTAACAGCTTCTCCTGAGATTAGTTTAAGACGCATCTGCATTCAAGCCTAGGAGAAGTGCCGCTGTATATCCCAGCACAAAAGGATCCTGGTTTGGATTTGAAGGGAAGGAAGAATTAATGCAAAGCAAGCAGATGAGTTAAAAACTCCAAATTTTAGTTCCTGCAGTCATCCTGACAGGCCACGGTGTGCATCCGTTTTATGAAGGCATTAATATTCTTTTGAGAGAGGCTTATTTGCATACAGAGCTATTGCAGGAATCAATGTTCTTTAATGCTTGTAGGTTCAGCTGTTGGCAGGCTCCTCTTGCTCAGGCTCTGTTGCCATGCCATTGCTCCTCATGGGTACCAAAGAACAAGAGACATCCTACTCACCATGCGGAAGCTCAGCCAGTCCCGGTGGCAGTAAGGGAAGGTCCCATCCAGTTCTAGGGGCAGCTGTGAGCTGTCTATGTGCTTGTGGAGGGATTTCATGGAGGTGAGAAGTTCAAACTGCACAGGGATAGAAGAAATAACAGCACATTTGCATTAGGGTGTGAGTATCAGAGGAGGGAAAGGTTAACAACAGACAGCAGCCTTTATTTCTTTATCTAGCTTGAGTAGAAACAAGGCATGGGGTTTATCTGGGATATCACTACAATTTGAAGGAAAACAAGAATGAATTCACTCTCAGAGCAGCTTGCTGTAGAGCTCAGTGGGCAAACCCTGCGGGAACACAGGCCGCAACATGTTGTTCCACCCAGCAGCACATCTGTGATGGAGCCTGGCAGCAGCCACCCCTTCTCCAGAGCCAGCACCTCCCAGGGTAAGCAGAGCAACTCCCTCCCAGGTTCCCACGTTGTGCTGCAGTCTGCGTTTGTTTGGAGAGTCTGAGAGGTTCAATCCATCTCATTTCCTGGAAAAACAGCCTAAGAGAGCAGCTGTTGCCCTACCCTCAACTCCCCACCCATCACAGAGCTATCTGCTCCAAGTGTTTCCTGGATCTCAACACAGATAACTTGCCTTAGGAGTCTGCAGGACCTCAGAGCATTTTTCTGCTCACCAGAGAAAGGCACAAGTGTTCCTGCAGGTACCTGGAAGCCAGCCCAGACACCAGGAATTCAGGTGCAGATCTTTAACCCCCCCACAATGCATTGTGAAGTTTCCACCTTCTTACAAAATAGTGATGATGTTTCCAATTCCTCCTGCATGCCTTTATGAGCCTTTGCTCTGTTCCCTCCTAGAGGCTTTGGATTTGTTCAACGTGTGTAATGTCTTCTGGAGGTCTCTCTCCATGCCTGCAGCTCCCTTTTTTTTCCCCACTCTGACCAAGGATTTCCCCCCCTTGTTAAGAGGGGAACATGAAAAGCATCTCCACTGCTGTTAATTGTGCAGGGCTCCTCCTTACAGCTATCCCTGTTCCCAACAAACCCCCTACGTCTTGAGGGCCCCAGCAGACTGACACAATTCTGGAGCAAATGTCACTGATGGACTCAGCAATAAACAGAGCATGACAGAGATTTGTTCAGCTCGCATAAACTTTACAACCCTATAAATACCACACCCCTAATAGACCCCGACCATAAAACATAGAGAACAGCTACAGACATTTCATGTGAGCATAAACACACATCAGTGGACAGAGAATTCGCTGTTTGGAGAGTTAACCAGAAGATATTGAGAGCTCCCCAGCAAGCCCTGGATGAATGGTTCCATTACCTGTCCTGCTGGTGGCTTCTCCATCCGAAAAGTCAGATCCCTCTCAACCAGCAGCAGTACTCCATGAATACAATGAGGATCTATGTCCTACAACAGGAGAGAGCACAAGTCCATTACTGAGCTGCCTGGGATGCAAAGGAGAGGGTACCACACCAGGATTGTACAGGAGGTTGCAATTTGTCCTTCAGAAGTATTGAGGAAGCCTGGAAGGTGGTCACCAGGCATGGAGAAGGCCATTCTACACCAAGGCTATGGCCTTAAGGTCATTTGCTTCAGATCAACTAGTCCTGCAGTATTTAAGGAAGCAATGCAAGAGGTCAGGTCTTGTCTGTGCTAAAAAAAGTTCTACACAGGGAAACGTGTCAGGAGCAAAAAAAAGACATGTTCAACATCCAGGTTTTTTCTTGATAACTTCCCTGGTCACTTCTTCTAACCGAAAGGAAGTTGAGGGGTTTTTTTATCCCCTGCACAGTGCCAAAAATGTCATCTTGCCTTTACTTACTGCCAACTCCCAACCAAGGACTCACATCCTGTTGCTACTGTGAAGCTGACAGAAATTCCAAATACAAGGGATGTCTGGCAGCTGTGGTTCAAGCTCCGTGATCCAGGAGCAGCCCTCTGATTATAGAAGCACTTTACAGGGCAGGGAGAGGCACAGAGAGCAAAGAGGAAACTGCAGCAGAAGGACCCAGACCATGGAGACAGGGCCCACTATAGACACACTGCCTGGAGGGGGATCACAAGGAGAGCAACCATTTAAGCTGTCATTCCACATCATTAAATAAGAGCCATCCCATGTAGATGTCTCCTAGATGGTCTTTGCCTCTGCAGAGAGTTCAGAAACTGTCAAGCAACAAATCCTTTTTGATATCAGCTTGAGCTGCAAGGAAATCTGTTCAAATCCTTGGTTCTAGCAGTATTTAGGGTTGAAGATCTGACATGAGCAGAAGAGCCTGAGCCACTTAACTTGACACTGGGCCCAGCAATTAAGAAATGATGCCCACACAAGGAGATTCAATTCCACAAGAGAAAGCAGCAGCAGATTCCAGAGCAGAGGAAAAGGCCTTTCTCTCCTCTAGTCCTAAAACAGGATCCTTTTCAACAGGCAAAAAATCCCAAATGAGACACCTTCCAACACCCTGAGAGGTTTCTGAGTCTTCTCAAATCCCTTTCTCCAAAATAAATTATTCACACTTTCACTAATCAAAAGGCCAAAAAAATATTGCACAATTAGGCAGTATTAGGTAAATACTGAAGCTCATCTGGAGAGAAGATGGGGAAGGATTACAGCTGTATCAGCAGCTCTGAATTTGTCTGCTAGAAAGCACCAACAGCGGCCACAGTTTCAAGACAGATCATGGCACTAAATAAAGTTATATTTCACAACCACTCTTCTACTCCAGTGGTCATGAGATGTGCAATCTAAGTGAGGGATAAAGGTGGGGATGGTGTAACACGAGGTTACAACAGCAGCCAAAACACTCACTCACTTGTTTGTTACTCCTGAAAATAAAATCAAAAACCATTCACAAATTAACCTGTCAGGGGAGAAGCTCAGGGCTTTCCAATTCAAGAAGGAAATCAAGGATTTTTCACTGTATTTTTTTTCTTGAAGCAGCTGAAGAGCAGTCAGTCCCAACCAGCAATGATGGAGCAATCCTGAGTGACCAGGACAGTTCACAGGAGCACCCTGGGAGACAGGCAGAGCTGGAAGCAGCAGGATGCTCCTTGAGGAAGTCTTCCTGTGGCTTTCTGCACCTCTAACTACCTCTGCTAACAAAAACAGTTATTTTGGAGCAATGAAGCAGAGTCCCACACATGTAAGTGAGCTCCTCACCTCACAAACCAGGCACAGTGTGGACAGAAGGGCATCAACAGGAGCTCAGAAAGCACAAGGGTAAATACCCATCCTTTCATTATCATATCCCAGGCTGCCCAGGGCAGAGGTGGAGTCCCCATCCCTGGGGGGGTTTTCAAACCATGGAGATGTGGTGCTGAGGGACATGGGTTAGTGGTGCTCTGGCAGTGCTGGGTTAATAGTTGGACTTGATGATCTTAAAGTTCTCTTCCAACCAGAGTGATTCTATGATTCTTTAAAAAGAGAATTAGATGCTTTTTTCCATCATTCTCAGATTTAAAGTTTCAGGCTTCTGGCTTCCTGGCCCCAAAGGAAGCCCACAGCCAGATATAACATCATGGGCACAGCACAAAGCCCAGGCTCCCAGGAACTCCTTGTGCAGGTGGGACAGTCCCTAGATACCATGTTCACTCCCAAAGTGACCACTTCAAAAGGTGTAGTAGGAGATCCCTGGTCTTCAACATCAGACCAAGGCCCTCTCTAGTTCTGTGGTAACAGAACATACACCCTTTGAACAGAAGGCTTTGCACAGAATTTTTCTGCTTTCACTGCTTTCTCCATCTTCATAAACAGGCTTTTCCCTTCCCAATCCAGCACATAGATGCAGCAGATTAGAGGATTAAGCATTGACACTGATATTTAGAATTCAGAAGACTCACTCTACAAAGACTCAGGCAGAGGGAAGTCCCACAGATATCTGTTCACTGAAGGCCACTGTCCATGCTCTGCCTGATCACTGACCAAGGGACTGGCCCCACAGCATGGAGCTTACTGGTGACACCTGTGCCCAAACACCACAGCAGCATTTACCTCTGCAAAAATCCTTGCTCCTAAACATTGCTCCGCAGCTTCCCACAGGAACAAGCATGAGCTATTCTTGCAGCACGTACACCCTGTGCATTTCCCTTCACCTCTGTATGGAGCTGCCAAGAGTTCCTCCTGCTTCTTCCTGAGTTAGCTCTGCCCCTGCTCCCAGTGCTGCCTGGGACAGAAGGCTTTTCCAGCCCCCAGGAAGGGGGGAGAAGGTCTGGCAGAACACAACTGCCCCCACCCTGAAGGGAGAGAGGATGAGAAGCTTTCACCAGTTTATTTGGTGACTCTAGACAGAGGAACTGACAGTCTCTTGCAGGGAAAGCTGCCTGCAAGCACCGAAAGTTGTCCCATGAGCAGTTAAAAAGTCCATTCTTATGGAAAAGATGAAGATTGAATTTATTCTGAAAAGATGGAAGAGTGGAGTAAGTACTTCCTCAGATTGACAGATCCTGACCCAGAAACCTGTGGGATCCAAGTCCTCCCTCCCAGAGAGGTTCTCTAGGGTTAACAGATGGGAGCAGGGCAGCAGGAAGGGGCTCTGCATTAGGTCATGGCTGGGAAGCAGTGCTCCTCACTGCTCAGGAGGAAACCACGAGCAAGCAGCCCTGGATTCTCAACATTTAAGAGAGTCCACTCACCCTATCACAGCAGGCTTCACAAAAGCTATGTAAATAAAGCCCTGGTGAAGCAGAGCAACAGAAAAATGAGCTCCAGAGACAGTCTGCCAGAGAAAAGAGACTCTGGGAGATGTGGCAGGGATTTCAAAAGGACTCCAAGGAGATGATCTGTTCTGTGACCTTACACACCTGAAGTCTGTGCTTCAGCATCCACCAGCCAGCAAACCCCACTGCTGGCCTTCTAAGCCCAGCTTGCCTCACTCTAGTTGGTGTTCTGTGTTTCCCTCTCCTTGTTTCAGAGCAGATGAGAGCACTGCCATGGGATCACAGCAATAAACACCAAGGATCTCCAAACAGCTGAGAGGAGCCAGGGGATTATTCCTGTGCTGTATCCAGTGAACAGGTCATGTTCAGAGTCTGCAGGAGAGTCAGGGTAAGGCCTGAGAAACCACAGGCAGAGTGATCAGCCTCTGCCAGTCACTGTTACCTGGAGCGCACACTCAGCTCCACCAATCTGTCCTGCAGCACATGAATCCCTGGTAAGGAACTGCTGCCCCACCTCAATAACGAGGTGCTTTGAACCAAGCAGCCACCACAGCAGGATATTACAGAGGCACTGCAACAAGCTTCCCTCCTCCCTCCTCTTTCCAGAGGAGAGGGAACTTAAGGTTAGGATGGCTTTATTCCTGCCACGCTGCTATGAGACCGGGGACCCAAAAAGCACATCGTGTCTCAACATGTTGCTCATTTCCAAATCATCCCACTAGGACACAACTGTGTAACTTAAGGCAGGCAAGGAAATGCTCAAAAGCTTCAGCAAGCCCACTGCTATGTGGGCACAGCATAAAAGAGGAGTTGCTTGCTCATTACCTCTGAAGAACTGAGAAAGGCACTAGATTCCTCCTTTGCCACAGAGAAGGAGCTCGTTGATAGAGCTCCCAGCTCCACCCAGCCCAGGAAGCAGGAGACTGGAGCTCTGACTCAGCCCCAGCTCTCAGATGTGGCCCAGAAACCACAGAGACACCAGCTTCATTAAAGCATCACCCTCTTCCAGTCTGCAGAGTCGGAATCCTGAGAGCCCTAAGCTCTGATTTAAAAGGAACACCTGCTTAAACAGGATTAGTCATTGCTACAGCCCAGCATCTCCCTGGCTTCCCACCAGCAGCTTCTACCTGGGAGTGGGGGCAACACAACCCACCTGCTCTGCAAGTGAGTGAGGGGAAAGCCTTTGACCTGACTCAATCTGGAGTTCCAGCATCAATCGTTCACCCACAGCCACATCAACAGCTGCCTGTGCTCCTTCCCCTAGCACGAGGGGCAGGTCCTTCCCTCCCCTCCACGCAGGCAGAGGCCTCTCCTCCTCCTATCTCTGTGGTGGGCAGAAATCCTGGCGCTTTTCCACACGGTGCAGGGGACAACATCTCCAAGCATGATAATTCATGACAGTGTTTAGGCTCGGGTAGGGGACATTCTCAGCACAGAGATGGAAGCAGCTTTGGAGGGGTGGGGAGGGGTTTTCTACTCTAACTTGGACTTGATTCATTTTTTTTGCTTTCTCTGCAGCCTGGCAAGTCCAGCTCATCCTCCTAAACCAGGGTGCATAACTCCACCTCCCAAAACCAATGGAAAGCCAGGTGGCAGATGGAGATACAAGCAGCAGATGGAGATGGAAGATCCAACCAAGGCAGCAAGTGCTTCCTTTGCCCACGTTTGAGGCTCACCTGCAATATGCTGAATGCCTTGAAGAGAGCAGGAACTGGGGAGCAGCGACGAGCATCCACAAGGACAGTCAGACCCAAAGCCTGGCATTCTGGTCTGCAAGGACAGAGAAAAAGAGGTCGTGTTTGTCACCAGGGAAAATCAACAAGACAATGGAAGCAGAACCCATAGTCGTGAGGATGTAAAGCCCAGTATGGTATGCTCTGGAAGGGCAGGAGACTAACTGGCCACCTTCTCCTAACCAAAATACATACATGGAAACCACCACCTGGATTTTTCAGTCTTTACCTTTGCTATTTCCACCTGAACTTCCCATTTTTCCAGTTCTTAGGACACATCTCACTGATGGCAAAGGTGCTGATACCACATGGGAAAACCAGTCCTTCCCAATTGCATTCAGGGCCAAGCTACACTGCTTCACCAGAAGAACTGTTCTGGATCACACTCAACACCTCTCTTGCCCAGAATCAGATTGGAAGGGAGCAACAAAAGAAACAAAGCCTGTTTAAAGGCTTCAAAGCAAAACAGAGACCCCTAACAGAGTTAGCTTTACCTCCTCTTAGTTTAATCACCTAAAGGCAAAATAAAGTCTCAGTAGAGCCTGAGATGAGCTGGGAGGGAAAGAGTGTCCTAGTGAAAGAAAGAGCAGCTGCAGCCAACTCCAGCCTGCACACTCCAAAACCACCTGGAGGCCAGACATCAAGGCAGGTTTTCTCAACCCTTGCAGATCCTCCCTCCCTCTGGAAGCCTCGCCCTAGAATATCATGTCACAACCCTGGAGCTGCTGCATGACTGCCCCATCACAGCTCCCAAATCCCATTTTCTGAGCTAATGAAGGATGGCTCAGATTCATGGCCATGCATGAAATCATTCAGTACCTACCTCATTCTATCACAACACGTGCACAAGCCCAAGTGTCTACCGTGAGCCAGCTCACCCTGGTAGAAGAACCCCCCAGTTTTGGGACTGTCTCAACCAGGTTCCTCAAGTCAACCCCTTCCATTCCCTGCCTCAGCTTTCACCCTTGCAAAAGGTGAAGCGTACATGGCAGCAGCGTCCACCCTGCCAGCCCAAGAGCATCACAAACCTTGGGATGCTGTGCAAGTACAGGAGGAGGCGTACGAGCTCAGTGGTGTTGCAGTGGGGGTTTAACCAGGCTGTGTTCCTTGTTGTTATTATGGCCACGGCACGTCCTGATTTATCTCTGGTTCCTGTAAAAAGAAGGAGAGAAAAAAAAAAAGTCACACAAGGAAGTCACAGAGCCTGGTTCTGGGTGTGTAGGCCTCATGTTCCTGGCCCACCACCACATCACCTTCCTGGAAATGCTCCAGAGAACTCAATATAGTATGCTGCATATTGTGGTAGGCTGTAAACTCGCTTCCAAAGTGCCCAAACACTGCCCCAGTAGCTGAGCTCTGCTTGTTTTCTCTCACAGTGGCATTAAATTTGGACTGCTCTCTTCTAGGCAAACAGAGTCTTCATAAAGCATAGCTGAAGTTGACCAACGATAGCCCAGCCTTGTGGGACAAGCAAGAATCTCCTGAACTCCAGATGAAGGATCTCACCTCCTCTTCTGTTACAATATTCATGTTGCTCTCAGGTGAGGGAATGCAGATGGGTTTGCAGAATATCACACACTGCCTGGTGAGACTGGGCTGAGCCTTGCATGTACCAGACAGCTCCTCCTGGGAGCAAAGCCGTGGAGCAGGAGCCCAGAGCTCCTCTGCAGAGCGGACAGCCCAGGAGCACCCTCGTGCTGCCTGCGGCTCTGACAAGGGAAGAGCTGGTGCCAGGCTCTCATTAGCTTCAGAGCTTGCTCAGAGAGGAGGGATTAAATGAAGCAGAGTATGGGCAATGCAGCTGAGTTGTGGCACGTTGAGGATGGAGAAACCTCCCTGTGTAGTTACCCAGGACAGTGGTTCTCTGCTCCTTGCTTTCCAAAAGCCCAAAGACCCAGCTTATCACAGGAACCAAGCCAGCTCTAGGAGCTCCCCAAACTAAATGATAGTCTGGCTTTGGGCTTTAGCCACAATGTGCACCAAGAATCATTCACTGGGTTAGAAGGGACCTTCAAAGGCCATCTAGTGCAACCCCCCTGCAGGGAGCAGGGACATCTGCAACTAAAGGTTGCAGGTTGCTCAGAGCCTTGGCCAACCTCACCTGGAATGGTTCCAGGGATGGGGCAGTGACCACCTCTCTGGGCAACCTGGGCCAGTGTGTTCAGAAGTCTAAAGAGAAGGACATAACAGAGCCATTTCTGGAATCATGTCCAGTCTCCCCTCCAGACACACAGGAGAGGTAAAGAGCTGGTGGACACACTGCTTTGGAGACCCAGCACTGTCTCTGTCATTCAAAAGCAGGCAGGGCCTCTGGAAGAGGCTCACATGTCACCAGGAAGGTAAGTGATGTGGAGAACAGCAGTGACTACACCTCTATTGTGTGAAAAATAATTCACAAGAGCAGGAGCCATTTCCTGTCATACAAATTGTATGAGAGAGAGGAGTGGAAAAATCCCAAGCACAAGACAAAACTTAGAGGAAGCTCTGTCTTTCTGTCTACTCTGAACTTCGTTGCTTCCAGAGGAGACATCATCCAGGACCACCTCTCTCCCTATCCCAGGGACAAGTGTGTGAGCTGACAGGTAAAACAGATGCAGATGGAGAGCCCCAAGCAGAGAAAACTGCCCTGGTGTGATCACAAGCTGTCCCCAGGATGTCACTTGAGTAAGGGCCACAGACACAGATGGGATGGGCATGACTCAGAAGCAGGGCTTCCTCCTCCCTCCCTCCCAAGGACTGACACAGGTCTCCTCCTGCTAACTGCAGGGACAAAACCTTTCATCATCTCTCTGATTCAGGAGGAGTTCTATTACATCTGAAATACTGTATTTTGGACACTGTATAAGCAAAGAGCTGGAGAGAAATTAGAGAAAGCTTATTAATATATCTTGTTTCATAAGGTAAGGGGATCATTCCAACATAAAAAAAGCAATGTGCTCAATTACTAGAAAAATGGCTCAATAACCTGGCTCAGTAAAACTTTTCTTCCTCTGAAGCAACATCTTTTGTCCATCAGGGAGGCTGAACATCAGCAGAACTTGATCAAACCTTGATTTTCCAGATAGGAGTCTGGGAATTGCCTATCAGGTCAAAAAAACAACTGCAGCCATTAAGGCTGGGTCTCCAAGAAGGACTCCAGCTGATTCAAGAGCAGAATGAAGAACTGAAGCTCTCCTGAAAGGAAAACTTCCTCCTAATCCCATCAGCTACAGTTTATTAATCAGCTCTTACTCACTATTCTTTATAAAAGTTATCCTTTAAAACATAATGATGATATCATTGCCAATGTCTAACATCAAGCATTCTCCTGAGAAGTCAGATCAAACCCAAGCCTTGTTTCATAGAATGGTTCCATCTAATTCCAACCCCCCCTGCCATGGCAGGGACACCTCCCACTAGACCAGGTTGCTCAAAGCCCCGTCCAACCTGGTCTTGAACACCTCCAGGGATGGAGCATCCACAGCTTCCCTGGGCAACCTGGGCCAGAGTCTCACATCCCTCATTGAAACGTGTTTGCCTCATTTAATAGTTGTATATTAGGAACCTGTGGTAAAGGAACCAACTAGAGCATGAGATCACAGCCAGGTTCCTACAACAACACGGACTACGAGCTTCTCCTAATAAAGACCCCCCTCTCGAACCCCTTTTGTACACACCCTAAAACCTCCAACCTGATCAGCAGATCAGAAATCCTCCTCCAGAACCTGTTTCCAAGAAAGGGCTGCCACCCTTTTCTGCGCCACCTCCAGTATTCACTGTTTCCTTTTAGAACACAACATTAGAAGAGCCCAATCTGGGAGGCTTCACCAAGCAGACAGAGGTTAAAACCACGTTCTTCACCTGGCTAGCGATGCCCTCCCCATTACACACCTGAGGCCAACACTGGCCTTGCAACCCAGCACCAAGTGGGAAGTCACTGTGTCGCCTCTCTGCTCACCCTCCCAATTTCTCCACACTTGACAGGTCCCTCTTCTCCACTCCCTGGCCCACCTTCAGCTCCTAGGTGGCTCTGGAGCTGATGAAGCACAGCTATCTCCTTGCCCAAGCCTCTCACTGGCTGCAGAGGGCAGTGAGCCCTCAGGGGCTCCTCACACAGCAGCTGCCAAGCAGCAGTTCCACACTGCTGAGGTAGATCTTGCTTCCTCTGCTTCTCTTCCCACTTGGTCCAGCACAAAGACCTCTTGTGTGGGCCCTGTGCGCCAAGCCACCTTGGCCAACAACCTCTGCTTTGTTCACTGCTCTGCCAATATTTATCTCATGCACAAATTTTATCTCCTGCAGCTGGATACTCACTGCCCTACCAGATGCAAACACTGACTAAGGCTTGACCTACCACTGATCCCAGCAGAACAATTCTGGGAAGTCCTCCTCTGATAGTTTGCTTTGTCATCTGCTGTTGAGCCGTGCTAGCGTTCATCCCTCACGTTGCTCACCCACGCCTCGCTGGGATGCTCCTTTCACTGCTCTGTGTCATGAAATCAAGTGTTTTCTACAAATCCACTCTATCTAGGCAGCTACGTTTAGTCAACCCAACTTCTAATTACCAAGAATAAAGCTGGTTTTACAAGAGCACTGTCAAACAGCATCTTCTACCCTCCCTATCCTTTAATTAGCTACCAAATGAATCAAGTTCCTATTGTTTTGACCAGGTCTGATGTCAGGCCTGCCAGCCCATCATTAGCTGCAGCCTCACTCTTCTCTTTTGAACTACTGGTACGAGCCCACAGAGTTGGCATTTTTGACTCATATGCACTTGGTTAACATTTTGAGACTCCTGGGAGGGAGTTAACATGAATTTTACAGGAGGGAAGTTCTATTTCCCGTCCTTCCCACCCAGAAACTTTAGATTGTGGATGAACCTTCTGGAGAGGCTGGAGGTGAAAGAAGTGGAATTGGTACCAGTCCACAGAGCTGTGAGGAGAGGCTCATCTCCCCTGCCCTCCTCCAAACCACACTGCCCAGCCACGTTCTGGTACTCACCAGGCAAGCAGGCAACTCCACTCCGCAGCACTTCTGGGTTCACGTCCTTGACAATGGTAGGTGCAGACCGACCACCCCAGGCAGGCCCAGAAGCTGGGGATGTTGGGGGAGTAACAGCTACTGAGGTTTCCTCCAGGGCACTGACTTTACTCACTGGTTTCAATGCATCTGCACCAGCTGCTTCTCTTCTCATCTCTGCCCCTTCTGACACCATCCCTGGAAGACAAGCAGCAGTCAGAAGCTCAAGCAGAGCTCCACCCAAAAGGTCTCTGGTAAGTGCCAGCCTGGGGAGGGACATGCCCCCAGCTTCAGCAGCTCCTCCAGTCCTCATGCCACTAGCATGCATGTTCCAAAACTGGTTATTCTAAAAAAAGAAAACAATTTATTGTTTGCAAGTTACAAAACCTCAATTCAGACGAAGACTCTTGTAGTCTAAGTCATTTTTGAAGGCAATCTATGAAGCAGTCCACGTCTGCTCCCAGCCTGGAAGCCCAGCAGGTCCCTGAAGCCCTGGTGCAGGTGCCTGGCAAAGCTCCAGCAGCTGAAGTGATAACCCAGCTCCTGAGAGCAAGAGCTGCTCCTCCATCCGACCTCAATCACTCCCGCAGCACCACTTCCCGATTAGCTCCTGAGAAAATGAAGCCAACTCAAGGCTAACAAATCAGCTGGAAATGAGCTAGAAGAGACCTTGTTCTGCTCGTCCAGACTTTTTTAATTAACAGTTAATGGGAAAGTCCAAAACTTATTTTAGAACTCTGAAGACCAGGATGATGACACCAATCAGCTCTGCTTGAGAACTGGAGAAAATGCTTCTTTTGCCTCACACCTCAGCTCTAAAGTACCAATTATCAGGTAATTCTAAAATTTTCTTAGCTACTACATGGAAACTAATGTTTTATCAAGTCTCAATTTTCATGTAAAAATAGCTGGAGAGGAGGAAAAAAAAAAATATATACCTACTCTGTGAGAAGTATTATTCCCCATTTCCCACCGTTATAAGAGTTAGAAGCCAATCACACATCTTTTAGCACCCTAAATATACAGCTGGGCTATGCCACTGCTTGGCAGAAAGAGACAGGATAGTCTCTGCTTCTCTGCAAACCCCGATCCTTCAAGATCTACCAACAACAACAACAAATATCAACCTTTCTTTAGGAAAATCAAAGAGTGGGGTTATTTATTTGCCTGCAATGAAGTCAGATGTTTTAATTGCTACCCAAAATTGACTTCAAGCATCCTACCTTCCTGCTGCATCAACAACGCTGACACCTGACTCAGTTTATTTACTAACAGATTCCAATGGTTCATTAAAGAGCAGGACCAGGAACAAAGCAGTCCTTGAAGTGGCTTTCACTACAAGTTTTAGCAGCAAGGCAAAGTTACAGGTTGAGGCTCAGCCCAAACTGCTTCCAAAATTGCTCAAGTGGGTGAGAGCAGTGCCCTGAGTGGCTCACTGGGCTGAGTTATCCAGCAGCAAGGGGAAACGAGGAGGGGCTCTGCACCAGCAAGGCCATTATGGAGCTCATTATTCTTTGGTAACACCCCCTTTGAGGGAGCATCCCCAGGACCCAGCTTGGCATCTGCTGCATTTAGCCATGTACGCTGCTGTGAGGGCTTCAGGGCTCTGCACAGCTCCGGGATGCAGCCCAGCTCGATTGTGTTCCTAGTTCCACCTCAGCCTCTGCTTCCCAGTGAGGCAAGAGGTCATCTGCTTTGGGCAGTGCTGCTAGATCTTCCTGAAGTAGCAGTTTCAAGGGGCACTGACCTCCTGTAGATGTGGTATCTTGGAGATGATCCCAGAGTCATGGCCCAAAGGTTTCATGGTAAGGGCTGACAGGTTTTCTAGGAGAAAACAACCTTCTCTAGGAGTCGCAAGGACTGACAATAAGCAGAACCACCCAGTTTGTGGCAAAGGAATCTGCATTAAATGGAAAAAGCCTGCAAAGAGGACCAGAAAGTGGAGTTTAAAGAAGACAAGAAGAACTTAGCTATATTGAAGATACCATACCAGGGCAGGAGAAAGACTTACACATCCATGGCAGTCCTGCCTTGGATATCTCTTAGGAATAAGGCAGCAGCTCCCAAAAGCTAGAAGAGAGAAGCATCTTGCTCAGCCTACTAGACAGAGTCCTGGTACTGGAGAACCAGGAAAACCCTCACTGGAGTTGTGCAGCCTCCAGACTATGCAGATCTTGCCCAAACAAACCTCTTCCTTGAGCTTCTCGGGCTCAGTTAAAGCTCTGCAGACCCCACCTCCCTCTGAGCAGGCCCAAGCCCACTGTTTGTTCTCTGCAATCTGGGGTGGAGGCACTTACTGGAGCGGAAATGGTAGAATGTGGAGGATTACATCAAAAAGCAACTGGAGAACTGGGGCAGCTGAATTTGCTGTGTTTGCAGGTTCCACCTCTCCCTGAGGTGAGGGAAGTGGTGGAGGAGGATTTGCTTGTGTGCATTTCAAAGAGGCATTAGCATTTTTCCTGCAAACTGCCCCAGCACCAGTATCACCAATGCAAACACCATGTAGTAACTGGGAGCAGGAAGGGAACGTCCCAGCAGGTGCTTCTGAATATGCCCCGATGTGGCTTTTCAGCCCTTTTCTTAAAGATCAAGATATTTCCCATGCCCAAAATATAGAGGAATTCTTTCCAGAGCTGCAAAGTTTGAAAACACACTTTCATTAAGGAAAACCAGCAGACATAGTGAATAGAATCAGTGTAAATTTTAAGCCACCGACTCAAACCAGTAGCTTGAAGCTCTGAGGTGTGTGCAAGCAGAGCTGAGCTGACCCAGGAAAGCTCAGGCTTTGCTGCTATTTATGGTTTAGGCAAGATACCCACAGTTCCCAATAGTAGGAGCAAAATTACCCTAACAAGACACCACTACAGAGAATTTCACTCGCCTACGGACTGGCTGGAGAAGTCCGTTTGCAGGACATTAGTTTCACTTGGTAATTTTATCTCTGAATTATCTCATTCTTATATCTCTGAGGGTTTCACGGGGCTAGATAAGGGGATGGCTTGTTGGGATCTCAAAGCAATCAGCTGTAATTGAATGGATTGAGGTTATTAGAGTTCCAGCATGTAAGGAACACTCCTGGCATTAACAGATACTTGAGCTGTCCTTAGTTTGGTTGGGGGGCTTCCTGGTGATTTAGGTTGTTTCTTTTGCTTTACAAACTCTGACGTAACAGGGGAGCTGAACTTAAATGCCAAAGTTCAACATCATCAGAACTGGGCCAAGAATGTCACCGATTTCAGCCAAATCCCCAGAAACATTTAAATTTCTTTCATTAAGAATAAACTCGAGGGGTCTCTCAGTGCTGAAATCCACAGCAAGGCCAAGACTCGTCCAGCAGAACAGTGAGAACATCACACTTATTATCTCATACAGGAGCCAGACCTGGCTAATTTTAGACAGAAGAGACAGGAACACTGAACAAGCAGCCACTGGAGTCATGAGGAAAGCTCGAGCGCTCACCAGTACACCCAGCAACCACCACAGCCTGGGTTTTCTGATGTCCAGTCCTGGCAAACCAGGTTCAGCTTGGTCAGGTGAAGGGATCCCCACAGCAGGACTACTTCCTGGCATATGTCCCCCAAGAGCTACAGAGAGGCAGGAGGTGACCTCTTTTTTTCTGTTCATGATGGCAGATGCTCAGATAGATGCGCACTTCACAAGCAGACTGAGCTGACCCCTCTATCTCTCATCACCCCAAAAGGATCAGAAACGGCAAGCATGGAATTTAATTAGGGAATTGCAATATTTTGGTGCAGGCATTAATGAAATTTCATTTTAATCAATGGATGCTTTAGCTCCATAAGGAGGTCACACTGAGGCATCAAGTAAAACCATGACTTTGGACACCTGAGGAAGTAGCTGTGTCTGCAGTAGTGACAAAGGCTCTTACCCACACAATTTAGGACCATTATACTGGTAGCCAAGGTGACCAGCTCTTGATGTGTTCCTCCACAGGGCCAGCCATGCTCTAGCAATGTGGCTCTGTACCTCCAACCCTTTCAGGAGGAACCATAGAATGCTTTGGGTTGCTAAAAGATCACCTAGTTCCAACCCCCTCCCTGTACTATTCCAAGCCAGGTAATTTTCCTAGCCAGGGGTCTTGGGAAATGAGAGCTGCTGAACTGGAAGGGCACGTTCCAGCCGCCCCCGCCATGGGCACGCTCCTCGACACGATCTGCATATCTCCCTACAACTTTCCAGACTCAGCAGCACCGGGCAAAGCCAACCCCCTGGCCCTGGCTCAGGTACCACCTGCCTACAGGCTGCTGCAGAAGGCAGGGCGACCTGCGTGGCCCCTTCTGAGGGAGTACCAGCCCAGGAACACCAGCATCAGGAAGTCTGGGTGATCCCTACTCAAATAGATAAGTTGGAGTTAGATGCCACGTCCCTCTGTGCTCTCCCACTCAAGTCAAACAGCTCCTACTTGAAACAGGACCAAGCTGAAGAAAACATGCTGGAGGGGAAGGGAGGGGAGAGGGGGGAATCCCTCAGCCCTGCTGTTTGCTGCTTCAACACGTGCTTGTTGATCTGCAGGTCATGTTACACAGCCAGTGTTTTACTGTGGCATCCACTGCTGCTTCCCCTTGCCACAATTATCTTCCTAAAGCAAATTTTTGACTACAAAGGACTTGTCAAGTCACTTCCCTCCTCATGTGTTCCTACTGTGTGCATCCATAATGTGCACACCATGAATGTAACGGGTGGAGGTCACCAGCAACCAGGTTAACTGCAATTAAACACCTCTTAAAAAAGGAGCTTTGTTCTGTACTGATGGAAATTTGCAAAGGACTATTAAACAAAATACCTACAATGAACCCACCCGTGAAAAGAAAGCTCATTTCGAGCCACAAAAATGACAGCCTCATCACTTGGAGTTCGTGCCATTAACCCAGAGCCTCCCAGCAGAGGTACCTGTCAGTGGTACCTCTTGAGGACTTTTTGATCTACCTTATCCAACAGATAAAGACACAAACATGCAACTGCTGTACCTGTAGGAGATGACACCCCGGAAGCTGCCTCTTGGTGGGGGTGCAGAGAGGTGGGCTCTGTGTGCTCCTCAGCAGGTCCAGAGGACAGTGGTCCAACCTCCAGTTCCTCTTCAATGGATTCCAGTGTTTTTAAGGCTATAGCCTTTGATTTCTCCCCAGAAGAAAAGCTCCCCTGGTTCTCCTCCCCTCCCTGTAAGCCCTGTACCGCAACACACCCTGGGTTCAGCACAGGGCTCTCTTCACTTTTACCACCCTCATTTTCCACTTGTCTTTGTAGTTCCTCACACCCCTCTCCAGACCTCTGGGTTCTGAATTGACTTGAGTCTTCTGCTTGTGCTTCAGGGCCCATCAAAGAGTCACTGTTATTTAATTGTCCTGCCATCTGATCATCCTCCACTGACAGAGCAGTTGGGAGAAGTGTGGCTTCTGCAGCTTTCACAGGCTGACAGGCAGACACCTCCTGCTCTTTACCATCTGACAAGAGTCCATCTGCAGGAGCTTTGACAGAACAGTGACTGTGACTAGTTTGATTCTCATTTACAGTCAATATTTGTCCAACCTCTTTGACTTCCTCTGGGCTGTGCCCTCTTCCCAGCTCAATTTCATCTACTTCTCCTTGGTTCTTTTTTGGAGGATTTAACGGAGAGCTAAGATTTGCTTCCTGAGCACTGCAGGAAGCACCAACATCTGCTGTGTTCCCTGAAGGAGAAGAGCCTCTCTCCACACCTACATCTGAGCTCTCAGGTGTCATAAGCAATGTAGTGGCCTGGACTGGTGCCACGCTTTCACTGACACTTTGGCAAGAAACATGAGAACCTTCCTTCAGTGTTCCTGGAGGCCCCTGAGCAGACACAGGAGAGACATCCATCTGTGTTCCTTCATTGTGACCTTCAGTCAGTGGTTCTCCATGTACTTCCAGTATCACCACCTCTTTAGCAGCATTAGCATCTAGAATTGTTTCTGGGCTCTGCTCCAATGTTTCAACACCAGGATTTCTGCTAAGACCATCACCTTCTCCTTTCATGTTTCCAGAAGCACCAGGCATTTGTGCTTTACAGTTGACACCATCTCCAGCACATGCCTCAGTGTAGCTGCACAGCGCGTATCGCCAATCGAGTGACTGTTCACTGCAGGTCTCCTTCTCCGAAGATGAATCCTCTGCACTGCAGGCAGGAGACTCAGCCACAGCAAAGCTGTTCCCCATGTTTCCAGGACCACCTGGGATCAGCTGGCCTTCTGGAGACAGCTCTCCATAGGCCAGTGTTTGGTTGCTTTCCAACGGAATTATGTTTCTGAGAACTTCTGCATCAGAAATCCTCAAGGTGTCCATCTGACAGTGCTCCTTCTGCATAAGTGCTGGCTGAATTAAGTTCTTGGAGTAGGTGCTGTCTTGAATGACAATAAACCTGTGCTTGCCTTTGGATGCATTCGCTCGTGTTCTTGGCTGAGTGAGATAATTTAAAGCTAGTGATTGGGTTAAAGAGTCTGTTTGTGGCCCAAACCTGGGCAGTGTAACTTTGGTCAGCTCAACGTATTCTCCCTCAAGGTCACTTTTCAAGTCCTCTTGAGGAACTGGACTTGTACAGACACCATTGACAAGAGCCTCACTGAACTGTGGAGCTGTGCTGCTAATGACCAGGTGGTCTCGGTTTGGACTTTGCTCCTGTAGATACTGAGATCCTAGGTCTGCAGAACCGCACTCAGCATGGTCCATGGGGAGGCACAAAACCGAGCGTTCCTCTGTTACTTCTGGAGAGATGATACTGTTTTCAATTGTTTTGGGTTTGTTCCTAAACTCAGGATTAACCACTTTATCCCAGGGGACGCGAAATATTTTATCATCAGTGGTTAGTAAACAATTTTCCAGTGCTATACCCATCCGCTCCCCATTGAACGTACTCAACCATTCCAGAGTAAAAATAGAGGTATAGGAAACTTCTGGAATCACAACTTCCTCTACATTATGCTTGTCCTTTGCCAAACATTTCAATACAATTCGTGGAGACTTCTTCAGGTAGGGGACCACCTGCAGGTAGAAGTCACCAGGCTTCAAGATCCGCCAGTCAATGGAAGCCAGCTGGACTATGATCTTCTCGTGGATGCACAAGGGCCAGCCCTCGTGGCGGAACAGCAAACCACAGTACTGGACCTACAGGGAAAACAGAAAGTGTTCTCAGCATCAGGAAGAGATGTCAGATCAAGCTTTTGGACAAGAAGATCAATGCTTCTCATTCCCAGCTGGAGCAACAGAACAGTTAAATTGAAGGGCTCAACTAAAGACCATCCACAGCCTTAACAGAGAAGGTGGCAAATAACAGGTGTCATTTCCAGAGCGTCCCCAGCGAGCTCTAGGTTCTACCAGCTTTCTTCTACTCTGCCAGAAAATGTCATTCTTCAGGACATGGTTTAGTGGTCATGGTAGTGTTGGGTTGATGGTTGGACTTGATCTTAGAGATCTTTTCCAACCTTAACAATTCTCTGATGAAGCAGCAGTGAGTCTTTAGTCTAAGGTCTGCTGGAAGGGAGGTAATGAAAAGCTTTGCTGATGAGGGAAGGCAGAATGAAAATGCCAAGGTCTGTCTGAGGACTTGTTTTTCTTCCCTAATGTGCTTTACAGGAGTACACAGCATGTTCCACCTGATTTTGGTTAAGCCAAATTGAAGAGCACGAAGCCAGGTCAGAATCATCACTCATCTGGGCCTAGCAAGAGGCGGAGACAAGTTACATGAGCTGCAGCAGCAAGGTATGGCCACAACCTACCACTGAACGGAACACAAGGAGATGCTGTGAAGACAAAGCAGGAGAAAGGAAGCAACAAATGAGGAAAGCATGGTAGAACCACAGAGAGAGAAAGAAGCAAGTCCCAGCAGCAAGGTGTGAGGAACCACACTGAGCAACCCAGGGACTTCCTCGTTCCCAAAATGCAGCAGCTCTCAGGACAAGCCTCAGGCAAACCCCAATCAAGCAAAAGAATGGAAGTTTCATGGCTGAGCTGACTTGAGTCCGTTATTCACAGCTTTACCACAACTTCAAAAAATAAAAATCAC
>VYZX01030151.1:0-44036 GCA_013401335.1 Brachypteracias leptosomus
TCCTGATATTGGATCTTTAATATTACCCATCACATTACTTGAATGACATGGGAAATATCTCATCTGATGCAAATGACAGCAGGAAAGATAACAGCTTGTACTGCAAGGTACATATTTAATGATTCAGAGTCTCTCCCAGATCAGGTTAGTGCCTTACTGGTGGGTGCAAAGCAGACTAGAATATCTGAATTAATACTGTTTTGCAATGGCTGAAGTTGATGCATTCAGAAGCTGAAGATGCCAGCTTTTTTGTAGATGAAAGGTGGGGCTGTATATGNNNNGTAGATGAAAGGTGGGCCTGTATATGTATATTTCTATTTGGCTCGGTAATAATATTGGTGTGTTGCTTTATGTTCTAGTTTTTGGGCAGTAGTAATAGTGAAACCTTAAATAGAACAAAGCCTTTGCTTGCTGGGCTAGCAATACTGCTCCTGGAAGCATGATTTGCTTGAAGAAGGGCAGTGAAAGAAAGAAGTAGCTCCTGCAGGAGCAATAAGAGAGAGATGAGTAAAGAGATGAGTCTCCTGCAGTCCAGAAAAGGCTCCCAGTTAGCCTTCTTTTCAAGGAATTAATCATTGGAAAGCTGCTACACATGCTACATGAGGTGAGAGAACATGCTGTCATAAATGGGTTACCGGTAGAAAGCTCCAGTGGAAAAATTGTGTGGAGCAGGAGGCAGCAATAACTATGGGGACACTGAAGGAGCACACAAAAGCTGTACTGTGGTAAGGAGCAGCAAGCCTACCTGCTCAAGTTAAACATTTGTGTGCTTCTCATTTTTTGTGCATGCAGGTGTCTTTTATGACACATTTATGATTCATTCTTCTTGGGCACTGGCGTATACACTGATTGCTCAAAACTCTTAGTTATGAAAGAGTTTTCCAGGCTCTGTGTTCTAACATTACACCCCTACCTGCAGTAAACGTTGCTAAATTGGGCCTCCTGCTAAGAAGTGGAAACTACATAGAGGTAGCTAACAAGTTTTACAGGTCAGCCTTGGTATCCTATTGCCCATGTTTTATCTCACCATTCAGCCTATCTTTCTCTTCCGTTTTCCCTTGCATGTGAAATATTTAAGGGACTTTTTCTCTTCAGGCAGGTTGAACACTGTAATATCATTTCTGTTCATGGACCAGTGAGCACTCTAGCTTGTCAGTATTCAAATTACTATCAAACTATTTAGTACCTGTCTAATTAAAACAGAACTCACTTGCTGATCTCTTCATGCTAAAGCGAATTAAATCCTAATAGGAAAAGTGATATATCACTTAGATCAAAAGAAAATGAATAACTATAACATAACCACCTCTTTTCTACCTTTTTTGGTTTTTTTCCTTTTTCTGTAAGTGGAGGAGGGAAAAGGCAGGCAATTCCTATTTTCAGATAAAAACTTATGTACTGTCGCAATCTTGTTACGATTCCCTGTACTAGCAAAATCCCTGCATTTTACTGTAGAAAAGTGGAAATTTCCATAGCTAAAGGAAAGCACAGTTCTAGGGGTGGAGCATGGGGAGAGGAAAAGGAGGTGGCAAATAAAGGAAGAGAACATACTGGGGAAAGGGAACGTACCTTTAGAATGTTTTGAGCTGAATGGGGAGCTTTTGCAATTGCTTTGTCAACTAAAGGAGATGCTCTGTGGAACTCCCCGATCCTTTTGTTTGGTTCCATTAAATTGTTCAAGTATTCCAGGGCAAGGGGTTGTCCTAGTCTGTCTGATACTCTTGGGTTATTGATAAAAATAGAATAGAGAATATCTCCTTGTTTTTAGTCTATTTGCATAGTTCTTCCTAGAGCAGAATGGTCTGTTCTTCCGTCGACAAAGAGACCACTTGTCTTGGGGTACTGACTTGTTCTATGAGGCCTTCAATTCTTTCCCCTTCTTTTTACTTTTTTTTTTCTTTTTTTTTTTTTTCCCTTTCCCTGACCCTTCCTCTCACTGAGTTGTAGCACACTTGCCTCTGGCTAGGAATATTAATGAGCATTTCTTTTCAAGAGCTTGTGCAGATTCCACTCTGTGAATCAGCTGGCAAGAGGTACTGTCCAAGTAACTTACCCAGAGTAGTGCCCAGGGGCAGAGTGTATGAGTGCATGGCATGCCTCATTCCCCGACCCGAGAATAAAAGGTCAAAGAGTCGACTTTCAACGTAGGGTGCCTTATATGGCATGGATGGCTCAGACAGAGCCCTTCATACGACAAAGGTTATTTAAATAACTATAAATTAGGAATCATTCCTAAAAATGTAAATTTGAATCAAGATGGGGAACTGAGTGGCTCAGGTGGTTCATTATTAACTGCATGAGCCTTTTTCTTTTGCTGGTTCAGATCTGCTCCAAGTCAGAAAAGATGTAGAACATTAAAGCTGTCTGGGTAGGGTTCACTAGCAGGAATGAAATTAATTTTGTTGGCTAAGTGGGAGTACGTTTTCTGGTAGGAGACTGTTGACCACATTATGCTCTTCTATTGTAGATAGAAAAACTCAGTTAATGACAATTAAAAAATCCTGAGTAGATTAGATCACAGAAATAGAGCACTCCAGTCTCCTGGAGAAGATGAGGGATGTCAGGGTGACAGTAGAGAGAAATGCACACTGCTTTGCATTTGAATACAACTTGCTCTCCGTTATCTAATGATGCAAAGCCATTCTTACTGTCCTCCTCTGGATCCTCCTGTAATCTTGACCCTGGCAGTGGTGTTTCTCAGCATCAGTCTTTATGTTAAAGACCTTTTCTCAGGCAGTGGGTTCTGCCCACCACTCCAAGCTGCAGCATTGAGCTGGCATCGTTCAGCTCCCAGTTGACACAAAGAGAGACAGAACAGATACATAAAAATATCCTGGAAAATCCTTTTTAAAAATTGGGCCAAATCCGATTCTAAATTGTGAAGTTGTTTAAACTGTCCCTGGTAATCCTCCTCACTGGGTTTCTTATCATTGGGAAAAGAGGTTAGCATAACTTGACTGTAAGTTATTGCAGGTAAGTTACCTGATTACCAAAAAAAGAGTAATATTTTGCCTGTAGGAGTCCAAAATAACCATGTGCTAAGTTGAACCATCATGATTTACTTTACCTAAAAAATAAAGACAAGATCATTTTAAAAATCAGCATTCTTGAAGGATTTACATGGTTCTATCTTGTATCCTGGATTATGACAAAAAAGGGTCATTCTCTTTGCAACAGTCTGGTATTTTTAACTGTTGGTCTCACTGCACACATCCAACTTTGATAGGACAAGTATCTGAATGGATGACTTTTTTGTTTCTTTTCCTTATAGAGTGATCTTTGGCAAATTACTTAGGTTCTCATATTTCTGCATTTCTAAAATGGAGGAAATTTTTTTCTCTCCATAGTAAATCATAGTGTTTTGCTAGGATTTTCAAGACATTCTGTCATCTCCATATTCTAAAAATTGTTATAACCTTCAATAATAAGATAGATACTTCTAATAAAGTATTGCATATTTCAAAATATTCATTAGCAATCTCATGTGTGGAGGAAAAGTTTTTAAAATACCTTTAGTGATGGTTTAATGTTTTATTGTTCTGATCTTTGCAGGAGCAGAACTAAGCTAATGTGAAGAACTGATTATGCTAAGAAAAAAGTGTTCTTGAACTACAGCTATAGTAGAAGGTACAGCAAAAAAATGTAAGCAAAGTGCCTAAAAAATGTAGTAGGAGTTCATTGTAGTATGCAAAGTTTAGATGTATACTGGAAAGGTGAAGATTAAACATACGAGTAGTTAGGCTATGGGAGAAATATCTTTAATATAACTAGGCCTTTCCAGAGCTGATTTTGTTCTTCCTGTACTTGAAAATCTTAACCTTCCTTCCCTGTCTTCAAGACATAGTTGTGTAAGGAAAAAGGTTTCTTTACTCCTACCCCAGATTCTTTAGTCTATGATTCAGTTACTCTGTGGAGCACCAGGAGCATCTCAACTGAAAGGCACTTTTGTAGGTGCTATGGACTTTAGCTGCCAGCATAACATACCAGAATGGAATTACTCTTAAAATATTTCTTAGCGTGATGTAAATTTGCTGTAACTGATCATGACACTCAGGTCTCTGAAGTTATTGTTACTTTCTTCCATTTTACTGAAAAGCAGTAACAGGAAAACTAATCACTGTGATGTCTGGTAGCATTTAAGGGTTGTATTTTATTTTGATTCGCACCCTAATGCCAATTAATGTCAGTTGAATCATACAAGTTAGAGATGGAAAACACCTATTAGATAATGACAGGGCATGACTGTTCCCCCAGTGAATTCTCAAGTGCTTTGTCTCATCTAGTTTTAAATTACTCAAGCAATTGAGGTGTCTCCAAGGAGGCTATTTCACAGCCCAATGTACCTTGCCATTAAGAAATATTTCCTTCTACTCAGACTAAACTTTTCCTTTACTTATTTTTATCATATTGCTGCTAGTTCACCCCTTGCTGTTGTTAAACTATTCCCATTCCTCTCATGTGTTTACTCTTTTCAGACTCCAGTCCATAAATAAACATTCCCATCCTTGTTTATTATATGCCCATATTTCTTTCTGTATGCCCTACATTTCTTTCCTTTCATATCATCTCATAATGAAGACTCTCCTTTTCTGGGACATCTTTTGGATGTCAGGCACCCCAAACTGAAATAGTCTGGGGACCAGGACCAGTCTCATCAGTGCCCTGCATAGGCAAGTTATCATGGTTTGTGGTGAGATGCTATTTTGACTGACACTGGTATTTCGTGGTCTGTCATCACTGCTCAATGTAGGCTCTGTTCCGTTCACCATTGGTCATATGCTTAAGGACCCTGATGAATCATTAGGAATCTGTGAGGAAGAGCAGGCATTTTGTGGAGGAAGTAGGGTTGGTGACTCAAACGGTACAGCTAAGGCGAGGAATGTGATAGACATCTCTATAGCTCCTTCTGCTGAAAAAACTTGAGCCATTTAAAACATAAATCAGTGTGGAAGATTTCAAATGTTCTTATGAAATAATTAAGCATTTGATACTCATTTATAGTTGAAAAAAATAACTGTGAAGAGATGTCTACCAGTGTTTGTAAAGAGACTCCAAATACTAGGTGGCTGCTGAACTTGAAATAGTTGTCTCAGTCTGAACAATTAAAAGTATTTTGAAACTCATTTGCCTGACACTATCTAAGATGAGAGATGGGTTTCCATGCCACATTAACCCTAAACTGTCTATGCTGTGCAACAGACAAGGATAATAACCCTGTTTCCAGGACTGAAAGGCAGCCCCTCTTTGCAGTCCAGAGTAGCTACACTGGCATGGCAGAGTAGCTGCACCATGCACAGACCTCTGAGCTGGCCATCTCTTTCTTCAGAGCACTCTGTTATGCAGGAGCTGGCTGCTTCATTCCCAAAGGCTTTGCTGAGCTCTCCTATTCCACCTCATCCCCAGCTGGTAATGCACACCTTTAATTCTTTACTATTAATTGTTTAACATGCAACCAACTGCCAAATTCAGGGCTGGAATCCTGAACCAGTCATCTCTGTGATTAAAAGAGACTGTGGTCAGTCCCTGAGGTGACAGTTAAAGCTGAACAGCAGGTTAGGGCTAATTTTTATTAATCTTCTTTTATGTTTTTGTTAATGAAGGATAAATCTTTATGAGTCATATTTCTTAGTTCCTCAGATTCCAGAGAAGATTAAAACTTAGTTGATTTAAAAAAAAAAATAAATCCAAGATAAAAGGGGAGTAGTAGAAATTGTTTTTTCCAGCTTTTCTTGTGGTAAGAAGGAGTCTTGTTCTGTCCTACTTTCTTTGTCTGTCTGTCTCTACCTGTCCACCCTTCTGTCTTTCTGAGTGAGCAAGATTCTTCCAGTGTTGTATCACAGATTTTACATCTTCCTTAAAATATTAAGGCTGGGTAAATGCTTATATGTATTGCGTGCTAATTTTTCTGCCTTTTACGTATGCAAAACCCCTCTGAATTTAAGGAGGAAATGACTATACATGCCAAGAAAAACAGAACTCTGTAGTGTTTGGGTTTTTTTCTCTCTAACTTTTACTTCTAACAACAGTGGGCAATCAGAACATTTTTAAGGAAAGGTCCCAAATGCCCTCATGGGCCATAAGGCCAAGAGTGGTGTGTAAAGCCTGGCACCTGTGTTGGTGGCGGTGCTGCACTGCTGTTGTGGGGGCTACAAAGTCCTGCTGCAAACCCCCACCTGAGGGTGAGGGCACAGCAGGGGGCTGTGGGGAGCTGCTGCTCAAGCCCTCAGTGAGAGATGGCTCTACAGGAGGGACGTGAGGAAGCTGAGCTGGAGGAACATGTGTCTTTTCTGACCAACTGGACAAGGAAATTCTCCTTTGACACTGAGGATGGGAAAGAATGGGAAAGAGTATGGAACTGTGTGTTTTACTTGTGCATGGAACGAAGAGCATTTCTGCTATTTGTCCTTTAACTAGACCTTGAAAATGGTCTGGAAAAGCATGTGTTCATAGCAAGAGGTCTCTACTAGGATTGAATGCTTACAGTTTACCTGGTGAAAGGAGAGCAAAGGATTCTTCATTAATTTAACTCTCTATCTGAATGTGGATATCTTCCCACAGGACTTGAGAAACGGTTATGACAAATACAGTGCTTTGCTCATTGCTGTAGTTAATTTAGGAAGAGTGTTTCATGACTGTCAACAGTAGCAACTTAGCTAAACACAAGAGTAATCAAGAGCTGGAGAAGGCTCAAATAAAGTGAATGAGTTCTGGATAAATAACTCCACTTCTAGTTTATGTCCAAAGCCTGTAGATTTACTCATCAGTAGTTGCTACATTTGGAAATTAAAAAGTCTTAAATTATGTTCATTGGCCTGGTTTTTGATTCAGGTAGGTATGACTATATGCAGTGTTGTTAACTTAATGTAGTGTAAATGGAGAAAGAATCCACTTCGTTGCCTGCTCTTGGTTTGCACTTCACGTACTCTGTGTGCTGTGTGGAGGCTAGATCTAAATTCTGCATCAAGGCCCTCTTGTTCCTTTGGCACCCTGGGGAGTCCTGTGATAAAATGGGAATTCTGTGGCAGCTACAAATAAATTCGGGTTCAGTTCCTTTTTACTGAATTAAATATGTACATGAATAATACAATCGGTACAGTAATCCTTGTAGTTTACATTATCAAATGCTGCTTTTTTTTTTGTGTGTGTTCCCTACATTTTCAACATGCCACAAAACTTTGTTATGATAATATATGTCTGCACTGTAAAATTTTTCAGCAGAAAAAACCCAAGGTTCTGTGCAGGATAAACTTTAGATTCATCACATGCAATTTGTGAGATAATTTGGGTTTTGGACAACTGGCACATGTCCTCTCACCCTCTTTCATTTTCTTTAGGCCAAAAGTCACTTGTCTGGGCCTGAGTGAATTGATAAAACCCAAATGTTCCAGCTGCAATGTTCAATACTGCGTCTTGAATCAACAGTTTTCTAATTGTTTCCAAAGGTGAAAATAGTTGATGTTGACATTTTAAATAGCCTTAGCTCGCTTCTAGACCTAATATTGCCCATGTTTTGCAACTTTTTTAGAAACCGTTGATTCAGCACTATGCAGTTTAACACTGTATTATGTGTGACACCATACACACCCCAAGCTGGGGTAAACATTGATCTCAGGAGTGACCTATGTGTAAACTCATTTCCTATAGAAAGTTTGTGCGGAAAACAGAAGCAACGAGAAACACAGTGACTTGTCCCCAACTGTGCAGCAGCAGAGTCGACTATACTGAGCCAGTGGTTTCAGAGGCTTTCAACATGCAGGACAGTGACATACTCTTCCCCTGCTCTCCCCCACTCCCCCTTTCTTTTCTTTTTACTAAGAATAGATGACATCTTTCATACTTTGTTAAGGATAATTCTAGAAAATGTTTTGAAATGTAAATTGAAAAATATGTAGGAATATGCTCAAAAGTTATCAAAGTATCTCTATGTATTTCCTAGTGGAACAGATACTTAGTATCTACTGAGCCTAGTGGGTGGCCACATAATTAATGAAATCTTTCCAAGACTTCATAATGGGGTCTATCATTTTCTTTCTGGTTAATAAGAAAATGACCAGACTTACAAAAATTCAGCTGGAGACCTCTGGAGCTGCAAGCACAATTTTGAGTCCTGCTTTAATGTAAACATGTGTTTCAATACAACACAAAAGCAGAACATGTCAGTCCAAGCAATAATAGTCAGTGTTTAGCCTTGATCTTTTATAACATTAGACCAATGTCATTCTGGTCCTAATTCTTATGCCAGGTCAAATTAACCATTTAGGTTTAATTGTTCTATGTTTTCTAGTGTCTTGGAAGCTAGAGATGTAGGAAAGTCAGGTCCCGCTGTTCATCCTTCTCAATGCGAATAATAGTTTTTATGATGGATATGGTTCTCAGGTAAAGAAATCAGCCTCCTTTTTATATTATAATTTTAAAATTTATCTCTAATTGTTAGAATTAAGTTTAGAGGATGAATACAGATAGAGCTTTAAACTTGGTATGCTCAAAGAGAAAGTAGGAAGGGAAGATTGTGTCCAGTTCTGGGCTCCCCGGTTCAAGGACAGGGATCTGCTGGAGATGGTACATCAGAAGGCTATGAAGATGATTAGGGGGCTAGAACATCTCTCTTATGAAGAAAGACTGAGGGACTTGAGGCTTTACAGCTTAGAGAAGAGAAGACTGAGGGGGGATCTTAAAAATGCTAATAATACTTAAAGGGTGGGTGTCAGCAGGATGGGGCCAGTCTTGTTTTTTTTTTTTTCTTTCCAGTGATGCCCACTGACAAGTCAAGAGGTAGTGGGCACAAAATTGAACATAGGAAGCTCCATCTAAACATGAGGAGGAACATCTTTACTTTGAGGGTGGCAGAGCACTGGAACAGGCTGGCCAGGGTGATTGTGGAGTCTCTGTTTCTGTAGACTTTCAAAACCCACCTGGACCCATTCCTGTGCAAGCTGCCCTGGGTGAGCCTACTTTTGCAGGAGGGCTGGACTAGATGGTGTCCAGAGGTCCCTTCCAACCCCTACCATTCTGTGATAACATTGTTTGGTGTATTATGGGTGTCTATATCAAAGTTATGTGTTTCACAGGGTGCCTGGGGTCCCTACCCTGGTGTTGTCATGAGTCACTGGCTCTGCGTATATAGTTACTTAGCTTCAGCAGCAGAAATCTTTATTACTGGGGGAAAATTCATCCTTCATCTCAGTGGATGGAACTTCCTATGATTTCAGTGGGCGTGCCCCTTGCCTACACGTGGGTGCATTTTCTCCTTGGGGAGGAAGTTCTGGCGCAGAGTTTCTAAAGTGTTTTTTTTAACAGAACCTTGTATAACAGTTTTACACTCGTTTCCTAACATAAAAGATGATACTAAGCAACGGTACTGGCAGGGCTTGCTCACACAGATGCTATTGGTAGTTTAGATAAACAGTAACACCTAGGATGCCAGATGTTGCGATTCATCCCTAGTGCTTGCCAAACAGTAATTCATATTACATTAGGGGCTACTGGTTATTTATTTTTCGGCCCACTAGAAATCTGACTATTCCTCCACCTCTTTTTTCCCCCATCTCCCTCTACTTTCTTCATCTCATTTACTTTTCTTCCACCTTCATTAATACTCTTGTTGGCCTGAAGCATGGAGAAATCCCATCGGTCATCCAGGGACCAGGTACTCTAGGCCAGAGTATCCTAGTTTTACATAATGGTTACTGATGGCGTCCAAATCATTTCCCATTTTCCTATTGAGAGGTGGGTGAGGGAAAAGCTGAAAACCTTTGCCAAGAAGCACTCTGTGGTGGATACTAAAATAAGTCAGGTAGCAGATGTCCAATCCAAACTTTGGTGGGCAATTAGCTGATTCAATATCCAAAAGAAGCAGGTAATTGTTGTGATTTGTGAATCCTCTGCCAGGGCAGATACTTTACAGCTTGCAGATATTTCTCTAATGAGGGAGGATATCGTGAGCTCTTAGCAGTAAAACACTGTTTTCTTAGTATTCAAAAAGAATGGCTGGGTTTTTTTCTTTAGGGATGTTCTTGGCATAGACTGTTCTTGTTCTTTTCTTTGTTATTTCTTGGAAGTCTTCTGAAAACTATTGATGCAGTATGCAAATTCGATGCAGGAAATGTAACGTTATATAAGTGTAATTGGCCTTTTATTCAAAGGCTTTTTTATTCCTCCCTGCATATTTTAGTCCTTTCTTAAAAAAAAAAAGAGAGAGAGAAAAAAAAGGATGAAGTTTAAACACAATCATATTTAAAAAAAAAAAAAAGTCAGAGGAAGGCGCAACAAAGATCAGACCATAAAAAGGAATTGAGGCATTAGAGAAACCGTAATAAAAACAAAAATATGGATATAACTGTAAATGTACCCAATGGGGCTGTTTCCAGGAAGGAAAGAAATGTGCCTGGCTGTTGCCATTCTAGGAGAGCTAGAGACGGAAAGAAGAGAATGGAAAATAAGAGTGAAGCTCTAAAGCCATCTCTTCTCCCTTCTTCTTTTCAGTCTCATTTCATAAGTAGTAGGGGGAAAGAGACAAGTGGAGGCCAGGAATCCCAGCAACCAAAATACAGATGCAAACACCTCAGAAATGTGTAATTGCTAGCAAAAGTTTAAGAAGGTAGGTTCACTACTTCCATTCCTGTGCTAAATAGATCAGATCGATCAGTGTACACTCACAACAGCATCATGAGTCTCATTTCCTCCGCTTCCTAAATTGGGAAGTTTTCTTGTTTGCGCTATTTTGTTTTACAGAGATGCCTATGCAATATTGGGGAATTGAAAAAAAAGAAAGCAAACAAAATTAACCAGGTCATATTGCTTGGACGTAGTTAGTTTGAAGAAACAGTTGGAGAAGAGCATGAGAGAGGGAAATAGTATTTTGTACCAGTCATTAACATTTGGGTTCTTTTTTATACTATCTCAGGATTATCCTTTTCCTCTCTAAACTCTATGTACTTTCTTCCACTTCCTCTTCTTTTTTGTAAACTCCCCCCTTATTGCTTTCTTTAAAAGTCTGGACAGAAGTCAAGGTAACTCCACTGAAGTCAGTGGACTTTCTCTGGTGTAAGAGATCAAATTTACTTTGCTCTTTATTGTCCCTGCTCAGTTTGTCTCATTTTTTGCTGTCTACTCCATACATTAAATTCCCTACTGAATTACTCTTCTTCCTTCTCTTTTTTCATTCTTTCTCCCTTTTTTTTTTTTAATTATTTCTCTCAACACTTTCCAGTTAGCATCTCTGCCCATTACAGCCAGCACAACTGTCAGGCAGCTGTTAGTTCCTTCCATCAACCAATAGGAGGAACATATTATGGCAGAACCAAAAACCAGCCGAACAACAGGCCCACAAGTGACATCGTGACCATCATAAGATGGGTTCCAGTTATCCAAAGTAGTGGACTTGAAAGGAAAACGTTGAGCCATAGCTCATTGCTTCATTGCAACTTGACACATGTGGCCCCTAAAATTCCTTTACCAGGGTCAGTATTTTAGTAATGGAGCAATAACATATCCTGGCCTGTAACTGTGTAGAAGCAGCTGAGCTGTAAAAACAGTGAAAATGGACACTGTAATTGTTGCTTACTTTGAGCAGGGCTCCAACTGTACTTGTATAAATGAATCAATGATAGCAGATTTACATGCAAATCATTCCAGTTCAGTGTGAATGTTGATTTACTGAGGCTAATAAGAGTTCAGCAGATAGTAACAAAGAATAGTGAAAGAAATTTCTCCTGGAATGACAAAATTGAAATCTGCTCTAAGCCTTTTAAGGTCATGTAAGCAATGTTTGTCATATTGCTAAGCCACTCATATAACCTTCCAATCCGAATCCTAAAATTCCTTTTAGAACCCAACCCCTACTTCACTCATAACAATGCTTTTATTACATAAACATACAAAAAGCACAACACTTGAGTCATTACACAAATTAATACCCATCTTTAATGCAAGTCTCTTATTTAATGCTAGGTTAAAAGAAGCTAAGTTATTCAGAGTATGGTGTAGTAGTATTAGATTATCTTTGAAAGGATGAATGATCCAAAGAAAAGGAAGAGTAGTCTTAGCTGAAATGGCTCTACTGCCATACAGTCTATTGCAAACAAAAACTGACCAAAAGCTAATTTTAGGAGAGTTGCATTCAAGTACAAAATGATGATATTGTTAGAAGTCGTCGGTTCTCCTTGCTTTCCTGTCCCCTGTGCAGAAAGGTCTTCTATATCTCACCCAGGGAGTGTTTAAAAATTACTGCAATTTGCCTAAACCAACAGTGAAGTGATAATATTACAGAAAAGAAACATTTTGGACAACATTAAAGTCTAACACGACTAAGGAAAAGGGAGCAGACTGAAAATAGATGAAACCCAGGTGTGGATTTAGACTTAGCCATACTTTTGTTTTGTGACATGCTCACTGATAAAAGCCTCAGCTTTTCACACTTTTCTATTCTGAGTGGCTGGTGAAGGGAAATAAATTAACTGCAGTACAATTGACATCTTGGAGGCACAATGCCTCCCATATTGGTTTGGGTGCTGGGAACTGTGGAATACTTGCAGTCTTTAATTCAACTCTAGATTCAGCAAAACAATTTTGAGAAAACAAATGTAAAATTTTGGGTTCCTTTTGGATTTTCAGAATGCAGAAAATGAGAAAAAAGCGATTCTGGGTAGATACAGGGTCTGCAGAATTAGGGCTTTAAAAAGAAGGGGAGAAAAAGAATTATTCAGGGGTTTTAATGTTATTTTTCCCCCAAAGTGAATCTTTCCATCATCAACCTTTCTATGTGGAAAATGGTTTTCAAACTCCAATCCACTAAAACACTCTAAGGATACCAGCAGGATGGAGTTGGTCAAGAGCAAGCAATAGAAAGCATGCCGGTTTTGTATCTCGAGGAGTTGAGAAGAAAGAGGAGGATGTGTGTGAGCCAACAAACCCTCTATTGACAACCTTTGCCAGCATAGTCAGAGGCTGCAAGGGGAAGCCAGAATGCTGACACCAGGGAAGATCTCCCTGCTCCTCTGACCAACCTGTAGAGCTTTCTTGGTTCACTGATCATCACTCCCCTCAAAGTATGTACCAAAAAACAAGACAAAATTGTGCTAATGTAATTGTCTTGGTTACAAACATGGATTTTGTCCACATCAGGCACAAACCTTATTAAATTCCGTGTGTGCCCATAATCAAGTCCTAACGTGGTTTCTAAAGTGCTAACAATCTTCCTCATGTAGATAAAATCTTTGAAGTTGTAGTGTAGCTGACAGATATTTCTATGTACACAGTTATTATGTGCATGATGAGCGTGATTACTGCTTGGATACACTGTTTGCATTTTACAGTGCTATGTGTAGGATTTACAAAGCCCAGACTATCTCATGCATAGCCAAAGTCCAAATAAACTTTGGTTTCTCTGTTCTGAAGAAGGAACTTTGACAATAGAAGAAACAATTGCTTAGAAACAGTACACACTTTCTAAAAGATGTGCTGACCTATGAAAGAATATATTTTTTAAAGTTTACACTGTTTTTACAATGCTTTTGATATTTTATGCAAGCTGTCATCTAATGGAAATAATGACCTCAGGGACATGTGTTTATCTTGGTTTTAGCCCACTTAAAATACATTTAGCCTTTAGCTTTTCCTTAGGCCAAAACCACATCAATTGGGCCAAAGATGGAATAAACACAGACACTCTCTCTCTCTCTCTCTCTCTCCTGAGGTCATTATCACTTCATTGTAGTTTTGCAAAAAGAAAAGGAAAACAAACTCTGTCTCTTTGCATTACTTTTGAGACTCAGCATGCCCAAGTGATGGTGTATACACCATTTTATAAATGTTTTCTTTTCAGCGATGTGCTTCACTTCTCTTTTTGCCCCTGCCACATATTAATTGTAAACTCTTCTCTGTTAATACTTTAAATTAATCTTTAAAACACTGAAAAGCTGGAACTGCAGAAATCAGAGCTGTAGTTGCCAGAGTACAGTATTAGTAACTGGCATTCTCCACAAACAGAGATTCACAGATGGAAACATTTTAAGAAGAAGAGTTAAGATGGAGAATCTACTCCTTTTATGAACTGAGTCTTGGAATATTGGATTAGTAGGTCATAGTTGGGGTTTTGTTTGTGAAACAGTAAATGAAGTCTACACCCCAATGCTACTGGGGATTACTGACCAGTACAATATATACAGGCCAACGCTATTGCTACTACTTTCCAAAAAATGGTAGTGGCAAAGAAACTCTGCCAACCTACTGTGTGGAAAAGCTTACTTTTTTTTTTTTTTTTTTTAATTGAGCTCTGTTTTTAACATGAATATCATATAGCTTACTTCTGTCACATTCTGACATGGTGGCTGTGGACTGGACTACAAGTGACAAGAAAATTTTACTTGTCTTTTCTGAATCTTTAGTTTGAAAAAAATAAGGGAGGAAAAAACAATTTTTCTCTGAAGCATGCAACTTAAAACCCCAAATATTTGTTCTGTTTAAGTCATTGGCAATTTAAAAAATGTATTTAATATAGTGAGGGCTTCATCCTAAACCCAAATGGTACTTGGACTCAAAATAGAAGGTGTTTGTGGAAAGTTTCAGGCCTTGTCTCTGTAAAGCTATCCAGCACAAGCTGAACTTCCATGGACATCAATGGAAATGAGTTTCAAAAGTGCTGGGCTTAAGCACGTGCTTTAGGTTAATCATATGTTTAACTGATCCCTGTTTTGGAGGTTTAAAGATGGAAATAACATGGTTTGAATTCTGGGCAGAGAAGGTGACCCTGGCAGACATGCTTTGGATGGAAAGGATGTGTTGTGCGCGCATGTGTGTTAGAGGAGACTGTTTCATGGTTGAGGCAAACTAAAGATCTCCAAAACTCTGTGCTGAGGAGGACAGTAAGTTAATGATTCATATGCAGGTCTGCCAAGGGACCAAAAGTCACATGGAGGTGTGAGGTCTCTCCAGGAAGAGCCTAGAAGCAGTGATGAGTGCTCTGAACCAGAGTCACTGGAAGGCTGTGCCAACTGTAATCCCAGTGTCTTCGGTGAAACATATGTCAGTTGGTGTCTCTTGCTGGTAACTGATTACCAAAGGAGAAGGCTGCATTCAAAGAGGCAAGGATTTACTAATGGGGAAGTCCAAAACAGCTATCTGTCCTGGTCCATGCTTGCAGAACTAGTTATTGTTCCTTCTCACTGACCTCATGAGGCAATGGCAGAATTCGGGCAGTCTGGGCCTGAATCTATCTTTCTGGATGTTTTATATTAGCAAGCTGTTTCCTGTGTTGCCTTAGCCTCAGCTCTGCTGCCTGCCAGTTCCTCCACTAATGAAATCATGACCATGAAAGTAGTTCCTTGAGAGCTAATACCCACCCCAGTTACCAGCCCTAGTTCAATGTGAAATCTTCATGTTCATCATAGAGATGCTGACATCAGGTAACGTATGATCTGTGGAGTACAGACAACAAAGGCTGTATGCAGTACAGTGCTTACCTGGAGGCAAAAAGTCTTACCTCCAAGCAGACACTTCCCTTCCAAAAACTAGGCAACACATACTTTTGTAGTGGGTTTATATGGTAGTGTTACCAAAACCTTGCCAAATAAACCCAATACAAATTTTTAGTTAAAAAGATGAATCCATAGTGTTGATATAACAATTTTACTCATAGAGGAGTTTCCCATTTGTTTTGAAAACAAATAATATCTGACAATTTACACCATTCAGGTTTGAAAAGCATCATACCCTAACATGCAGGTGGGTAAACAACATGGTCAGCCTAACACCCTTTCCTGATTCCACCTGCCACCAGAGGGGTGACAAATGTGGAAGGGGAAGAAACAAGCAGGTCAGTGAGCGGAAACAAATAAAAGCATGTAGGTGCCAACCTATCATTTCTTCTCCCAAAAGTCATGGAATTGCAGAATCATGGGCCTGGCTGTCACACTCCTTGCCCATATGGTGCAGCTCCTTGCCCTGTGAGCACCCCTTGCTCCCCACCATGTCTCCCAAAACTCAGCTCCCCTTCTGCACACCTGAGGCTGGTCTCCATCCCTCTGCTTTCTGCCCCTTGCTTGACCATGGGTCTTGATATCCCGCTTCTTCCTCCACCTTCCCCCTTCAAGGCTCCCTGCGCAAGGTTGCATTGCACAAGAAGAGGACAGTGGCTGGACCGCAAGGGGGGCACGTCCTTCTGGAGGGCAGAAGGAGGGAGAAACCATGGGGTGCAGACACAGCCAGGGAGGGTAACTGGGGACTTGGCCTGCAGAGCTGCTTGGAGCTGTGGGAGGGTTTGAAAATGTCTTTACACATTGGACTCATTTTCATTTCCAAAATTCAGTGTTTCTGGCAGCATTTATTTTTAGTTTGAAGTTCTATTTAACAGTTTTTGAGATTGGGCAGTGTAGTAATTTAGCAGCCCTTATGTGAAGGAGAGAAGGCTGCAGCTTCTGTGCCACTTTTAATATTTGTTTACCATTTCAATTTTGTAGCAGGCCAACATTTAAGTGTTCTGTTTGCTGTCATTTTGACACCTTCCCTTTATTTGCTTATTTTTAATCTGTGAAAGCGTAATACTTAGTGCTTGCTATTTAGAATCTGAGGATTAAAGTTGAAGCTTCTTTGAGAGTAGGGTTGAACATACCTGAAATGTGAGTGAAGAAACTGAGCTGGACATAACTGGAGAGTCTACCTTCTAGAGAGGTGATCAATCAGTATTTTCTTACTTCTAGCTAAAATATACTTCCAGAACAACGTGTCCTCTAGCACTTTGTTGTAAGTTTCTCTGTTCTAAAAATGCAAAAATATTGTCATTCTGTAATAATTAAAGCCTCTCCAAAACAACAAATAAGTAGATAAACTTTTTCAATTGTCAAGGTAGTTTTGGGTTTGCTTGTTTCAGATTGGAAAATGAGTGAAAGTTTGATATTTTTTATTTATTTGAGCCATGTGGTGTGGTTCCTCTAAGAGTTTTGTATTAATTTATTTGGATTTGAGAACTCCCCTTCCTTGTCTCAAACCTGATACGTTGTTTACAGAGAACCATGTAATACTTTGACAACAAAACATGAAACTACATATCAATACAATGCTGAATCTCAACCCAAATGGCTGACAGTATTTACAAGCTATAAAGCTTGACATAGTTTTGGTTTTGGTTACACAATTCCAAGTGAGATTAGGTAAACTTCAGAAGTGGAAAATTAGTTTTCTTCATGATTTTTTAAAATCAAAATTCAAAGTAAAATTTAGAATCATGAAGCTCACTTAAAAACTCGTATTGATGAATATATTTACAAAGTTCCCTGGAATGGTTTGAAAGCAGAACTGTGCAGAACTGTGTTTGTGAAAAGCTAATGATAAGATCTTTAAAGGCTACCAGATATATTCCCCTCCAGGTAGTGAAAAACCCAGAAGACCATCTCTTTCATTATTTGTTTCCGTATTTTTTTTTCTTTTGACATATGTTTTTCTGTTGCAATCATTACTATGTTATCACCTTTCTTTGATTTCAGTGCTTTATAAAAGCTCAGCTATGGGTCATTTCTGCCTTGTCTCAAAGAGCAAATCTTCCTTGTGTTCAAGCATTGTTATAACCTACATCTACCATACATGAACAAATGAGCCAAGTAAATACAGTAGTGTGGTCTGACAGGTTTGCAGTACTTGATAATAGGTGAGATCGGTGTACACCAATTATCTTGTATACAATATTTAACCATAGCTGCAAAATTATTAGGTACAAAACCTAGTTTCAGATCTTGCATAGAAACTTGGTCAGAGTGATAAAGTCAGGTTTTGGTCTGTGGCCTGTAACTATAAATACAATTTCTTCTTCTTCCTAGAGAAATTCTCTCATGGTACACAGAAAGGAATGATCTTCTGTGAAAGGAAGACGAATGTTACTTTAACTTCTATAATTTTATGAAAATAATTTTTTAGTGCTATATGTTTTTCAGCAAGGCAGTCCTAATCTTTAACACCAAGATCAGCTGGCACCTTTAATCTTCTCTAGGGGCAGGTCATCAAAGATTCACTTGGCGATTTAGCTGCGTGTCCAGTGTAGGGTCAATGGGATCTGTAAAGTTGTATCGGTTTGCTGCTTTGAAAATTTACCCTGTTGTGTTTTAAACTATGCTGTCTTATTACACAAAAATGAAGAAGATTTTTCTGATAACTCATTGAGACAGCAGACATGGGGTTTTGTGTATTTTTGTTTTTACCCCATCTTCTTTTGATTAACTGCCTGTTTCTTGTTAAGCAATAATGGGAAAACATTTCTTCAGGGTTTTTTTCAGCTCCAGTCTTCTCTGTGAAAGTACAAGAGGGAGAATTTTAAAGATCTGTCCTGTGAAACTGTTATCTCTTTGATTAACATTTGAAATTCTGCTGCTTGTTTTATCAAATTAATGTAACTTTGAAGAAAGGAAAAAGGCAATACTGATTTGTAATAATAGATTTTAATTAGGATGAGTGTTTGAGTCTCAGGAGTCTGTCCCATGCACGTTTTCAGATCTCTCATCCTCCCAGTGTCAGAACTCTAATTACCACCCTTACAGATCAACTTGTATTTTGAAGATATCAGAAAATACATCATGAAAGATTCTTCTTTTTAATTGCATCCTTATACTCCCTGCTATATGGCTTCTATTACCATCAATATTCCTCCACTGCTGTTTCTGTGTTTTTACTTTCTTTGTTATAGGTGAGCCTGTCGGGTTACATTTGGAAAAGGATCTGTGTTTAAGCCTCTCTCTGTTCTCCCCAGCTTCTAGAAGAATTTAAATTGTTGAACTCCCTGTGCAATGCCAGGCATGTATGAGGCATTAGATCAGTATAATCCTGCCTCGGCAGCAACAGGGGCTGTCTCAGGGTATGGGACAGGTTACTCCTGAGCCCCTCAGATGTGTCTGCTCCTTGCCTCCCATAGCAGCAGCCTTCATGGACAGTCCTCACCCTGACAGCAAGTGCCAAATTCTTGTCTCTTGGATGTCATAATCATTGCATCAAGAGGGTGGTAGGAAAGCAGGGCTGATGATCCCAAATGAGGGAGCTGGGATGAACCAATAATTCATCATGGACCCAAGGTCTTCTGCCGCAGGTCAGATGGGTCAGAGTCTGTCAGGGGTTTTTTCCCTCTTCTGTTCAGACATAGCTTTTGGAAGCACAAAACATGGGTCTTGGTTGCATGAGGCATTGCTAGATATTTTGCATCCTGAATAAATGGTCTGGGCAAGTGCCTGTTGGTGTCTCTTCCTCCCTCTTGTCTCTTTCCCATTCAGTGGCAGGCTCAGCATCATGGTGTACTCAGAGATCTTTCACCACTGACTACAGGAAATTTACTATTAACAGCTTTTGGTTGAGGTCTTAGTGAAGAAGAGTCTGGGTCAGCAGGGAGTTGGAATTAAACTAATCCCTTCACATTCCAAAGCAGAAATGCCCTGGAAATCCTGTTCAAGTCTGGATATGGGGTATCAGCCCCACTTTGCTGCCTCACACTGGCTGCTTCTTTCAAAGCAGGATCCACTATCACAGTTACACTTACTGTGCCCATCAAAGTGGGCTCTCTCTGAGCAGGCAGGGTTGCAGCACGAAGCTCTCCACATCTGCTTTTGTGGTGTTATTTACTGTTGGTCCATCATGTAGGGTGAGTTGGCTTCAGAGCTAAACAGATGAGTCTTAATTTCTTGAGAGATTTTTAACTCCGCATATAGATCTAGCACCCTGTAAAGTCCATCTACTGACACAATAGTGTCTGCATTTTTTTTTTTAATTATTCCTCCTGCATCTGAGATCCATTGATAATGAGGCTCATTAGATGGAGAAACTTATGTAACACTCTTCACCTGAGGTCCAAAAGCAGAGATGATAAGAGATGATATTTGTGAGATGTTCATACTGCCAGCTGTCATTAATTTCAGAGTTAGCTGAGATTAATTGAGATAAAATCTCATACTTCTCTTAGCAAGAGTCTGAATAAACTCAGAAGGGTAAGCCTATGCTAAGCCATGTTTATTTTCAGCTGCACAGGATAGAAGATGGACGATGCTGGATGAAATCTTAGTTTCTTTTCAAAGGCCAATGAGGGACGTCTGAAAAAAGTGATATTATTGCCTTAATTGGATCCTTGTCTGCCACGCTATGACCAGCAAAACTTGATAGTAACAAGGACTACACTGCCCACACCACAGCACAGGATTCTGAACTCTTTAGCAGGCTGTACAACAGGGAGGTGGTCACATTCAGTAACCCCCATTTGCCAAGGGCTAAAGTAACAACAGATTCAGTACCCCTGATTTTGTTTCATGGTTAGAAACCCTTAAAATATGGCTGAACGTCAGAAAATGCCTAACATTCATTTTGTGAAATCAGTCTTCTTTCAGAAGCCCTAAATTTGTCCTGATGAAAACTAAAAAATATTGTTAAGTTATTAGCAGCTAGAAAAACTTGAGTGCAGACATTTTTTGCTTTAGTTTCAATAGTCGCATAGAGCAAAGATACACATTTCTGAAAAATCTTGGACCACATAATTCATCCACTTAGTAGGAAGCTAGGTGTACATTTAAGAGAAATAAACCAAGTTTTTAAAATGTAGGATTTCATGATAAATATTTAGACATTATATGTATTTATAAATGTCTCAAGGAATATAATTATTGTGGTTAAACTTTCAGCATATATCATTGGGGTTTATTTTGCCTTTTAAACCTGATGTCAGTGAAGTATACTGTAATTTCAATATCTAAAAATTTGGAAGGATTTTAACTGTAAACTTGCTTATGAAAATTCTTTTTTTTTTCTTCTGGAAAGGTAATAACAGAAGAATTGTGTCAAAGATGTGTATTTTTTTGTACAAAAAAGGAGCTGGTGGCTCCTTCCTGGGTAATCAGCTTCAGGGAGGAAGGTGATGGCTGTGGGCCATAGGTTATGTCACTGTGTATGCCTGACTGATTGTTCCTCTGCAGCAGCCCTGACAGCTTGGAAACTTCTACAGAGCATCCCAAAAGGAAAAGTCTGAAAATACAATAGAAAAAAGATTTAGAAAAGACAGTGTTGATAAGCTTTGTTATTTAAGATAGGCAAAGGTCTTCATTTCATATTGTATTTATATATAACATAACTAACCCAAACTTACAATTTGCAAAACCTCTTAGTTTCTTTTGCACGAGGTTTTTGACTGAATATACTTCTTAGATCCAGGGACCATCTAATGCTCCCTGAAATCAACAAGACTACCATAGGCTTCACTAAGCATTTCTCTTGCCCACAGTAAACTCCTTAGAAAAAAATGTTAATCTGTCTTCTTTAACATACATTTTACTTTTCTCAGGTATAGTGATCTAATATTCACAAAGCTTCTCATGTCCTTCACTGGGAGTTGCATTTTGTTATCTAGAGGCAAAGTTTGGCTCTTAATTACTGCACCATTTTCCTGTCATGGTAATCTAGTAACCCAGAATGGGACCTGTTCTGAATATTTAATTCCTCATGTTGAAAATTGTTTGGGGAGATCATTTTTCAATGCAGAAAAACTAAAATCTTAGTTTTCCTAAGTTATTTTTAACAGTCTATTAAAAGTGCTTAAGAGGTGGCCTATAAAGTTTAAGTTTACTTATTGCATATTGAAATGTTGCAAATCTTTCATTTGCTTTGGTTTCCTGACAATCTACATTTTCTGTGTCTTTAAGTATACCACAGAACTGCCATGGTAGTTAGATGCCCTTTGATTCATACTGTTTTCCTTTCTATCTAGATCTTTTTCTTATCAGGAATTTTGAGGTTTTGGATACAACATTTTGGGGACTTTTTTCCTGGAATCTTGCTTAACAGGGAATCAGGACTGATAGTTTTGGTGTGGTGGTGATGACAGTGATCTCAGCCATCCTAGCTAGCCCCTAGGAAGAAAACAACACGTTAACTCTTTAAGTGCCGACAATCCTAAGGCCTTGCTGTTTCCAGTACTTTCTCATAACCTGCTAAAAAGATAGAAGTGTAGGGAAGGAAATTGTCCATCTAAGTAAATTAGGAACACTGAAAGGTCAGAGTGAGTCAAGTAAAGTGCTATTTTTCACAGAAAGAAAGAAGGATTTGAAAACCTTATTCTAGAAGAAAAGATTGTAAGAAGGACAGGAAATGGCACAAGAGTTGAAACCTGAGATAAGGTTGTGAGAGATTAAAAAAATGGATAAAATGTAACAGGTAAAGAACACCAATAAGAGTGTCTAATCTGCATTTTGGAATTGGCACAGTATAATCAATTTTGTATTGCTTGGGAGGAAAAGTTCATGTACTAACTTGCTCTGCTTTTTCATTTGAACTGGTAACTAGAAAGTGGTAGTAACCACATTGCTTTTCTTTACAAACACATAATTTCTTCCTTCTTATATGCTGAACTGCTTTATGACAAAAAGGTAAAGTTACTTGTGAACTTCCTACCATGTATTCTTGTTATGTAAGAATATCTAGCTATGATCTTCTTTCTAGAAGATCTATGATAATATCCACAATCCTTGGACTTTTGTCAGTGTGTAGCTATGAATTCTTATGAGACTGTGATTCAGATTTCCACATGTTGTTTGCAAAAGGATGCATTTCCAATTCCACTAGATTACCTGAAGTCTGCATTTGACACACAGAGGAATTATTCCATAGTCTTCAGTGAACTTTACATCATTTTTGAAGTGCTAATGAGGACCAGGGGAATAAATATAAATAGGTAAACACATATGTACATATGCAAGCTTGTATATGGGTTTTAATATATATGAGTTTTAGGCATAATACTGACTTGCTAACTGGAGGATACTATACAGATTCCCTTATTTGACTTCCGCAGAAGAAGCAGTTTTTTATAAGTAGGATTATTCAAGTCACTTACTGAACCAAGAATGCAGAATTGCTCAATATAAATTGAATAATTGGCAGACTCTAGTGGCAATGATCTATGTGCACCTCCAGCTGATGTGGAAGAAATGCACTTTAAATTCTTGGCTTTAGAGGAAGTCAAAAGCTCTAGTTAGAATAGAAGCTTGCATTCAGGAAAAGTTGATTAAAATTCCCTGGATGAAAGTTACAAGATGGATATTGAAAGTGTTTGTGACACCCTGTTGTCCAAGCCAAACTTCATTCAGTTGTCTCTATTTTCAAGGGAAATATACTTCATAACAAATTTGACTAGTGATTCAGTAGTATGAACTGCTCAAATTTCATGCTGTGAGCTGCCATGCTAGTCTTATTTTGTAAATACCAATGAAGAAACAGCTCACCAACATGCTAAGTATATGAACAGCACCAAGCACTTTAAACATGGTCAACACAGTTTGCTCCTCTGAGAACAAGCCTCTGATGCAGGAAGGAGACAGACATGTCTGAAGAGGCCAAAATAGAGAAAGGGAAGAATTCAAAATCTTTTAGAAAGAACAATATCCCTAGCAGGCTTAGGTGGATGCTGAAGAAATAGAGGACTGAGCTTGGAGCAAAAGACAATATAGTCTCCTCACAGAGCTTCAGAGCCTTTGTTTTCTGCCAGGGTTGCTCCACTAGGTCTGTACTGTTGAGGCAAAACAAACCATCAGAGGTGCTTTCACTGAATGAGCAAATGACTTCATAAACGCTCATACTGTTTCTCCTTTTATTGTAGTGTTTTCTGAACGCCTCGTTGGTTTAAAACCTACAAGACCTTTCAAATGAGGCATATGCATTTCTACACTTTCCAACAAGAATTTCTTGGGCAAATACATATTATTTTAATAGATATATGAAGCCAAAGCCTTGAGTCTTTTGGGACATTTCTGAAATCTTCAGTACATCTCCAGAAGGCCGATGTGCATGTCAAATTTCTGAAGTTACGAGGTATGCTGAATACCAGACAAAATTTAATAGCTATGATAAGGCAATGTATGTGCTTAGTCAAGTATTTCAGAAGGAAATGCACTGCTGATACACACCAGACTTGATTCCATTCAGTTTTTCATTCTTCCACTAATGCATTATTTTTTCTTATTTATTAATCCTCCTTTCAAAAAGGTGTTTCTATCTTCTGCAAAATTTTTTTCCACATTTTTCACTGACTGAAAAAGAAACTTGCTACATTTAACTTAAGGAATCAAACACAAGCATTGAGGTCAACAGAATTACAGAAAAGATGCACTTTCCCCTAATATGTTTGTAGTTTTCTCTGTTATCTGATTTGACCATATTGATAGCATCCATTTCTGGATGTACTTGTTAAGTAAGAGGATATCTATAGTTTTAGAGTCTTTTTAAGAGTCAGAAACAGCTGTTTCAGATTTAAGCATTTTTTATCTCTGTAGCTTCAGAATTTGAAAGGTACCGTCAAATGATCTCCCAATTCACTGACTTCAAAGTTCTCTTATTGGTAAAAATACTTTCTATTTTCTGGTGTTATTTTGTTGCATTGGGACTTCCAGAGGAAGTTTAGAAGGGGGACATTCCACAAAATCAGAGGTGAAGTGGAGAGCTCCTGGTATTAAATGAAGTGTCTCCGTTTGGCTCTCGATTTCATGTAGTATAAGATATTACACAGATGGTACTGGCCACTATCCAAACTAGATATTGCTTGAGTCCCTCTGGCAGATGCTGGCAGGGTATCCCCAGGATGGTATTCTTTCTCTTTTTTTTTGTCTTTTACATTCTGTGCTTTTCTCCCCTGCTCAACAGTTTCTTTGGCAGAGCATGTCCAACACAATTAATAATATTGTTTGTGTCATGCCTAAACTTTTACTTTGATTAGGTGTTTCATCTTCTGGAGGGTCTTATGTCTATCCAGTGGCTCTACTTGGCAAATCTCACTGCCAAGAAGAAGACTGTATGTCACTCCTTACCCACGGAACCTCTTACTTTTTAAAAGGTCTGAAGGGCATGTCTGAGACTCGGCTGTGTAAGGAACTGTGATATGCCAAGAGAGTGCCATGAAATTCTAGCAAAGCTGAAATTCAATTTTATGAACAGTAGTTTTTGACTTTCAGGCTTTTGAAGAACTTCTTTCTAGACTTTTTTGTGATCTCTGACTATATTGTAGTCTTGCTTCCTAGACTGATTGATAAAGATAATTTGGAGCTTTGGAAGTTAGTTTCTATTTGGCTAAAAAAAGAGTGACATGGAGTCAGTGTATTTTCTTAGTATAATTGCCATGTATTTAAAATGTAGAGAAGAGTCTGATCCTCTGAACAGAAGCAGCACATTCAGCTCACAGATGGTTTTCTTCTTGCCAAAGCCTCGGGCTAGGCATCTTTCCCTTATCCTACCAGACCTATGCTGCCTATCTTGCCTTGCTTTCTCTCCAGAATCCATGCAGGCCATGTGAAAAAACAGTGTATTTGGTGATTGTTCACATAGCAGTGTTTGAAGCTTGGGAAACCCAATTAGATTTGCATTCCTTCCAATCCATGTGTTCATTCCCAGCATCAAGAATTTACCTGCTTATAATTTTACCTCCTTATTCAGATAGGTCTGCAATTCCTTCTGCTGCCAAGAAAAACTCAAAGTGCAAAAATTGGTTTATATGAATATTCATCCCTTTAAGAAAGATATGGGACAGTTGGCATATTCAGGAGCACTTGACATGTTGCCAGTATTTTTGACTATATGACTTTTTGACCTGTGAACCAACAGAGCATTAGTTGTTTTGAAATAAAAAACATCTCTGTTCCAGAAAGTTCTTGGCATTGTATCTTGATTTTATTTATGGTATTATACTAACTTGGACTGTTTTACTCTTGTAACTTGGGAATTAATTTATCTGTTTGTTTCATTGTAAAATGTCTAAGATACTAGATAAGTGACAGATAAATATTATTATTAGAGATCTTTGTGTATTTCTGAGTTCAAACTTTAACTTGCATTCGACAAAGAACGTTTTGTTCTACCCTTTTATGCTATTTGTTGGTATTTTCCACATATAGAATTTTGTAAAACCACTTAACTCCTAGTTATAATGCCAGTATTAGTGAGTTGTAAGAATACTGGCAGATGCATATAACTTAGGGTGAGATAGCTTAGATAAAAAAAATCTTCTTCCAAAACCTGAACTAAGTTTTGCTTGAAGTTCAGAAATGTGCATGAGAACACTATTTTCATTAGTGTGTACTTCAGTATCACTGGGTAATGTTTGGAGGAGGAGAGTGCCTTCATATAGACACATTTAGATCATTCAAACTTTATATGCCCGTGTATGTAATCTGTGAGTATTATCAGCTATTTCTGATATTTTTCAGCTCCCCCTGCTTATAAAAAAAAAAAAATTAAAAAAAAGGACCCCCTCATCTATCTCTTAGTACTCTTCAGCTAATCACTTCACTCACTGCAACTGAGTGCAACCTTCTGGGGACGCTGTGGAGGTGCTTGGTCTGAGGGGGGCATCTTGTGCAGCTCCAAGGGGCAGCTTGTCCCTCAGCACAGCTCCCAAGTGCTCCGAGAAGATCTGACATAAATACAGGTCAGAGCATTAGTTGGTAAATATCTCATGAAGTTTTCAGATTTAGTCTTTTTGTCAGACTGAATTTTAATTGCAGAAGCATGAACCCCCCAAAGCTGCTGAAGTTTGGGTGACACCGCTTAGCATCACTTGTTGTCCTGTGATGTCATGGTGACCCATAGCTTAGGCACCAGCTTTGGCAGAGGATACATAGGTGGATTTCAAAATGAAATCTCCTTGGAAGGTAGCAATTGACTTACGTTTTTCCTGCAAACAACATGAATGAACCCCAACTCCATCCCAGTTTTCACTTTAGTTAGCCTGGAAAAGTTTTCAAGGTTGAATTTGATAAAAATAGTGACACCTAACATTACCTGGAACTAATTCATACCGTTCATTTTACTGGTAACCAGTGGAGAGATACAGGGAAGTTATTGCCCCTCTGTTACAAAATAATTCAGTGCAACTAGAAAATCTGTTATTTAGGAGATAATTTTAGTTTGCCGTTGAGGTTACAAGGCAATAAATGGCTCCTTGCTGTATCCTCAGAGTTTACCCAGCACATTTATGAGGCTATTTAATGTGTATTTAGAACCAAGTTAAATTATCACTACTGTATCAAATCTACATTTTAAAAAACCCCCTCACTTTTTCATTCATCTGTTCCTTTTTCTTCTATTTTTCCTTCCTTGCCAGATACAACAAAGACCTTACTTGCTCTGTATTGCTTTTTCAGAAGAGAATAAAACATTTTGCATGTTAATTGTTGCTGGATTTCATTAGTTCCTTGATTTGAATTGGTTAAATTTTTGTAGGTTTTTTTTCCTTGGGGAGAAAAATGTGCTCTTGCTACAATCAGTTTTGTTAAAAGGATAATTAATTGCTCTAGTATATAAAGTGAAGTGGTTCACTTACTAAAATACTCTGTTTTGGATCATAACCAACTTATAAAATACTATTTATATGAAAATTGTCCAAGATTCCTTTATGATAGTGGAAAATATTATTCTAGCAGTCCACATACCTTTGCTTGCTCTCAAGTTAGATAACACTGACACAGTGTAGGCTGGGTTGGGATACTTTAATTGTACTGGTACAAAAAGTTTCCTATAGTTTGAAAGATCTTTTCTACATTTTTTTTATACTGTGTAGTATCACCTGATCAAATTTCTTTAAGTCTACTTAAATTTATGCTTGTATATCATTCACATAGACCATAATTTTATGATTTCAGCTTACTTGACATCCCACAGATTTTTCTCCTTATTTTACATGTCTTTTATGAGAGCTGTCTGACACATACATATCTAATGTGATATCCAAAATACAACCAATCCAACTGATATCCAAAATAGAACCAATTTTGACAGGTATTAGGGACAGCAGTCCCAGAGCAAACTATCAACTCTTGTCCCAGACACACAGCTTACTAAGTGTTCTCTGCCATCTTCTGGGGCTAGAAGAGAGAACTGGCAGCCAGGAATCCTGTGTTTTAATTGTCATTTAACTGTAAAGCTGGAGACTAGGACAGAAAGAAAGCTGTATTTGTTGAATGCAGCAGTGTTAACATCCACGGCAGCCAGAACCAGAGGAAACTAGAAAGTATGTAGAGCTGAACAAGTCTTGCAGCTTGCGATAAATACTGCTGTAGGGTCCTGGCTGTTGGGTCCAGACTCATTTTCCTCTGGATTGAAATATCAATGTCAATTCTTTCAGAGTGCAGCACACCTACCAAATCATGCACTCACTGAGGAGCTTTTCTCCAGTGCTGTTAACAAACACACACCACATGTGGTGTACCCAGCACTGTTTTTTAATTTCTTCCCGCCATCCTCTGAGGTTTCTCATGAAGCACAATGGGCATTAAAGCAGTTCCATGGCAGCACTGCAGTGCTCCATGAGTACAATGCTAAAGCTATCAGATACTGATAGGATCACAATAGTTGTGGTGCTGGTTTCATGCTCAGCTCTACCTCTGGCCAGACTCTCATCCATAGACTCCTGTCCATCTTCCTACTTTCCTTCACTTTCACTGACTACATTCTTTCTCCACCCCAGCATACCTCTTTCTTCTTTTCAGCAACATATTTAAAACTGAGAAGGGCTCCGGAGGGGTCCTTGGACCCTAGGCAGTGGATGAGAAAGCTGGCTGATCTGAGACAGCAGGACCTGAGCACCATGAAATGAAAATCCTAACAGCAACCATGGGAAGAAACCCTAGAAAGGCTAGTTGTTCTCCCTCTAACAAGGTTTCATGATGTTCTGTGCAAGGGGAATGCCAAATTACAGCCCTGATATCTTGTCCTCTTCTCTGCTTATTTGTAACATTTACTAAAGTGTTGGTATTGTGAAAAATTTATCTGAGGTCAGCCATCCTGATAGGATGAGGGGCAATGGTTTTAAAATAGAGAAGGGTAGATTTAGATTAGATGTTAGGAAGAAGCTCTTTACTGTGAGGGTGGTGGAACACTTGAACAGGTTGCCTAGAGAGGTGGTGGAGGCCCCATCTCTGGAGATGTTCAAGGCCAGGCTTGATCGAACTCAGAGCAACCTGATCTAGTCAGAGACATCCCTGCTGACTGCAGGGGGTTGGACTAGATAACCTTTGAAGGTCCCTTCTAACCAAATGTGGTCTATGATTCTATTCTATGATCACTAGGCCCTAGCCTTTTAATTAGAAGTATCCCAGACCTGGCCATCTTCCTCTGAAGGCAAAATATTATACTGGCTTTTATGATTTTTTTTTTTTTTTTTAAAGAACACTTTCACTTTTACTTGGAAATGAAAAAAAAGAATTCTGCTTCTTTCTTCTCCTCCTAAATCAGTTCACATCTGTAAGTGATTGCAGCAGAGCTGCAGCTGAAGCCAAGCCATCTTAGAAACCTCCAGCCTCATTTAAAACAGCTTTTAGCTGAGTTGGATAATGCTGGTCTTGACTTGTGCATTATACTCTGGACAGTAAGTACCGGAAACTAATTTGTAAAAATAGGTCCTGTTTTAAACTCTGGTATTTAAAGTAACACACTATTTATAATTACACATCAGGTGGAAACAAGAATCAGGCACAGACTTTTAGCTACTTTCATGTCAAATATAGAAGCCTTTTCCAAGGGGATCTGATGATGAGGTACATCAGTAACACCTTCATAATTTCCAGATGCTGTCTGTATCATCACTAATAATTATGAATATTTTCTGGTGTGCTCATTTCTTTAGGTAAGACCATAGTGACTTGAATTTAGTGAATTTGTCTTCGTAGTTTGCAGACTACGACAAGTGCAACATTAAACAAATGTGATTTAATTTTGAACATCATTGATAAGCCACTGGGAAATGTTGCTAATGTGAATATGTGTTGTCAAATATTCCAACAGTTAAAGTGTCCACAGACATAGCTAATGTGAACTCTCTGTGTGGGAGGGCATTTGTGTGCATATATAAAAGAGGATAAACTGAAAACACAGCAAGGATGCTATGTTGGCAGGTTATAACCGTTCTATTTTAATAACACTGGCCATCTAATATCAGACATACACTCTACAGCGCGCTCATGGAACATACACAGCTTTAATCACAGTATGTGATTTAGAAGCATGTGTTAGCAATTATATTATCTCATTAGACTGCAATATAACTTTACCAACAACTCAAGTTTGTGAAGAGTACGTTGTTTGGGTTTTTTTTAAGGGAAGTGAAGAAATTCTGACTCATAGATGATTCGCTGAAGGGAGCAATGGATTCTGTTTGTCATGGCTGCTAACCCCTATTCTCTTATTTTCCCAGTCTCCTGGGCTTTCTCTTAAGCACCTCAAGTGTTATAAAGGTGCTCATCTTACAAAGATTGCTCAAAAAAGAATATGTGGATATTCAAGAAGACATTCAATAATTACTTTACACTTCTCCAGCAAGATCTTCTATAAATTTCCCAAAAGGATGTCAAAGACTGTTGGAAAGTTTCTTAGAAACTTTTTTATTCTTTCACAATGGCATTGTAAAGAAGCACAAAAAGCAAAACAATGATTGTGATTTAGGAAGTAACTTCAGAGCATTTGTATATACAAGGTGAGGGTTATTTTCACAATTGTTAACAAAGATCATTTTGATGCAGAGGGAATATTGCAGTTATTATATAAGCAACAAAGTGGTGTTTCTTGGATATAAGTGCAATACCCTTGGTTCAGGGATTATTTTCAGGATGGTAAATCTCTTTCCTCAACTTATTCTAGTCAACGACAACATGATACTGGTGGTTGACTTCTTCAACACAGAACTGCCTACTAAGAGGGTGCTTTGATTGATGCTCAGGTAGTCTTGGTTTATAGTCCAGTTATCGTAGTAGAGATGGGAGATTCTTCATTGGTTGTTAAATGGAGTCGCCAGACAAGGAGCAGCCATTTCAGAAAGCCTTGGGTTTCTTCAGAGAGCCCCAGATTCTTGTCTGAGAGTCAGGCACTATGTTATTAGCACCAATAGAGTAGACTGTACTGAAAGACCAACCAATTAATTGCTTACAGTAATCCATTGATTTATGTGGTGTTTTACAAAAGAAAAAAGGAGACCAAAGGCAAACTCTTTGTACCAGTGTTTTAAAATATGCCCAATTGGGTGGCTTTGAATCCTCTTCTGTGACCGTAAAGAGGGGATCCTCATTTTCAGTAAGTTGGTGTAACTCTGCTGTTGTCGATTACTTTACGTCAGGCTTGCAGGATCCCATCCTTTCTACTTATCAGGAGTGGGATATTCTCAGATTTTGGGTACATGATTCGCACAAACAGTGAACCAAACGTCTTCAGAGTTGCCAGTGGAGGGGCATGTAGGGGAGCTGCTAAAACTGCTGGGTACTTCAGTTCCTATTTCATCACTTAAAAAATGGGTGTGATTAAGAGAAAACATAATTGTATGAAGACTTTCAATAGCCAGCTGTGGCTGGGGAGGCTGCATTCCAGAACACAGTCATGGATTTTTTTTTGTCATGTCCCTGTACTCTGTAATTAAATTTTCATTGAATGGCTGAGTCTGACTATTATAATGTAATCACTTACAGCTCTCACGTGTAATTCATTAGAACAATAATGAGTTTCAATGAACAGGCTCCCCACCAGTGATGAACTCTGAATGATTTCTATGATAAAAATTCATTTGGGAGGGTGACAGATGTAAGACAGACCATGGCATGCTCATGATCTCTGCACATCTAGGTGTAAATAATAAATACATCTCAGGCAAATGTAAAATGTTGCAGCACTGCCTCAACACTCAAGCTGTTTATGTTTGTGCATATACGATTCACCTCTCCCTGCCACAATTTTTGATAGCAAGATTTCCACCGACGTTACAGCCCAGTCAGCAGTTTATCTCCTTATTTTCAGGTAACAAATTCTGTGCTGGACCCTACAGCTTAAAAGGTGGGCTGCTTTGCTTGCAGCTCCTCCCAGCCACCTGTCAGCTGGTGCCTGCCATCTAGGTGAGGGAGCTGCCTGTTCTCCTTCCTCTGGTCTACCAGTTTTCCCAAGAGTGTTGTTACCTGGGTTCTATGCTTCCCCAAATATAGTGAGCTGAGCAGCCTGCCAGCTGGGCAGCAGGAGCCAAGAAATCTCAGAATCATATTTCTGTTCAGATTGTTCCTACCTTGGGAACATTTTGGAATTTCCAAATTGAAGCTGTCTTTGGGAGGGAGGAGGAGGAGGGGGAAAAGAAGTGTTTTGGCTTTTCAGCATTTTTCATGAGTTGGGAGTTCCATTTTTATGCAATCTCTGTGGTTTAATTATTAATGCCTTGGCAACACGAATTTAGGAGAAGACCAAGAATTAGAAGTATAAAAAGAGTGAAATTTCTTCATCTGGTGTTCTTTTATTTTGCCTGCAAAATCACAAATTAATTGTTTTGTAAAATAGGTGATGCTGCATAAAATAATCTCTCTAATGCATTTTTAAAGTTTCTCTGAAAAATCCCGAAGTTGGAAGCAAGGGATGTACACATTTTTAGATTTTTCTATGAAAAATGGGAATTTTGTATTCTGCCTTGACTTGATTCCATTAAAATATACCAAATATCAACCACACAATGACAGCCTTGCAGTGTAGAAATCTATTTTTCTATAGGATTAGGAAGTCCTGAAAAACCCTGAGAGCAGACATCTGTTGAAGAAAATACATCGTATCAATTTTCAGATAGTCTGTGTTTCAAAATGACAAAGAAAACTTGCCATAGTATTTCCCACATTTGAAGGCAAAATAAATTATGAATGAAAGCTGGAATACTGAACCCTGTGTTTAGAGGGGCTGGATGGGATCCCTGGTTTAGGATCTGGCCCCTGGATAGTTAGTTCATGTCCTGAAACGGTTCCAGAGAGGGCATATTTTCGGATTACCATTTCAATTTAGGTATTACTTCATTATGTCTTCTTAGTGATTGCTAGCTTTTGGCACAAGGTGGTGAACATCTAAGAAATTAGGGTCTTGCTGATGATTGTGTAGAAAAAGTGAACTGTGTTACAGACCATGAGACCAAGGAGCATTTGAGGCAAATTTTTAAACACCACTGTCCTACAAAGAACTGCTGTATTAGTTTATGGCATGTGTGTTGAAAGTTTCATGCTGCTACTTCCAAAAGGTAAGTTTCTAAAACTAGTAGTGTTGGCACTGCAGCCAAGTTGGGACATTCCTAATTACACATTCTGACAGATAAAGTTGAATTGGTCTCTGAACTAGATGGTTGCCTAGGTGCAAGCAATCATGATCTAATTTTATTTGTTTTGTGCAAACACTATTATATTCTTGGTGCTTTAAAAAGGCCAATTTCCCAAAGCGGAAAACAATCATGAGCAAAATTGAGTGGGAGGAAAAATTTAAACACAAGAATGTGCATGATAATTAGGAATTGTTTAAGAATGCTTTATTAGATGCCAAAAAAACCCAGCTCTGCAACCAAGAAAGGTTTCTATGGCTGAAAAAATGTTAAAAAGGGAGGTGAAGACAGTCAAACCCCTTCTCTGAAAATAAAAAACCCACTACAAAACAAGAGTATGTAGCAAATGAAAAAGAGAGAAGCTCACCATAATGAGCTTAAACCAACACTTAGGAAACAAAATCAACCAGTAGAGAAAACTAAAGACACCAATAAAAAAACCTTCTGTGCCCAAGAGGGTACCAGAATCAGGAGAGCATTTCTAAAGCACATGAAGAACAAATAAAATCTTAGTAACAATATATGCCCAATATTGAATAAAGATGACGTAATTTTCTAGCAATATACATAAAAATGTAATCAATAGATACTATATTATTGGAAAGAACCAGGATTATGTTTTAACACGATACTGAAATACCTTCAACTAATATTTAGGAGATTAAACAGCAATGTTTTAAATTAAATGTTTCAAAATCTTCAGAACTAAAAAAGTTAATGCCAGTTCTATTAAAAGTGACCAAGAGGTGTCTTAAAGTAAGATTGTGGACACTGGACTAATCTTTAAAGACAGGCAAAATGCCAGAGTACTGGAACAAAGACAATGTTATTTCAATATTTAAAAAAAAAAAAAGAAAAAAGGAACACTTGAGGTGGCTTAGTTAACAGGGATCCTGGACAAAATGTGGAAAAGTTGAAGTGGACACTGTCACTAAAGAGTGGAATGATGGGTGCATTTTTACTGCCTGTTGGAAGGATCGTATGTAAGAAAGCTTTCTCCAGCATACCTTATGTTCTCTTCATTTCATTGTATATTAATACAGTGCAGCTGTGTTGATATAATAATTATAAGCATTTGACATAGTCCTGTAGGAAAAAATATGGCAGAACCCTAAAATAAGTCAGTGAGTTAAATTAATTGCATCCATATAAAATTAATTATAATTTTGCAAAATTGTCTTAAAATGAATTATAAATGGAAATCGTCACCTGAAGAAGACATTTATAAGGTCTTATCTGGTTAGTCAGTACCTTTTGTCTAGACAACATAAAATAAATCTTGGCTGACATGGTCAATAATACAAGTGTTTGGGAAGTAATTTGCTGTAATGGAAGCAGGTCACCTGTTACACTGAGGTCTGGATTGCTTGACATAATGGGCACATTTAAACAAACATATCTTTTAACATTGTTAAATATATGTTCATTTGTCCAAAACTAATATAAACTATGTTTACAGTTTAAGGGTTTGTATGCAGGATAGAATAGCAATAAGAAGTCTTTAGAATTAATAATAGAAAATTAGCTTCTAGTATGAAACTTGAGTAAAGGGAACAAAATGATCTTTGGCTGCATGTGCCAAAACTATTATGTAGGAGTAGGAATGTAAAATTGCCATTGTATTCAGAATTAGTGAGGCTATTTGAAGAAAACCATGTGAGCTGAAACATTAAAACTGGAAAAAATTTAAGTGGTCTGGAAAGCATGCCTTTTAGAAACTCAGAGGCACTATCTGTCAGGTTATTTGAGACAAGTCTAGGTGTAATTGTTGGTGCTAAACACCTGTGTAAGAAAAAGACTTCTAGGAGATAGTTGTGTAATCTAGTAAAACAAAACACAACTACTGAACAAAAAGTGCTGCAAGATCCAGTAGCTAGAATTTCAAGCCAAATAATGGAGAGGTTTTCATGGTAGAGAGTCAGCAATTTACACAACAATTTATTTAAGGATGTAATAGTTTTTCACCACCTGAAGCTTTCCAGTCAGGGATGTCTTTATAGGTTATATTTAAAGTTTACTGGGAAATGTTCCTATGATCTGTGCAGTCTCAGAGGTTATGATGGTATCTTCTCTCCATTAAAATTTACAGACTTTGCATCTTGAAATATTTGACTTTGTTCCAAAACCCTATGGAAGTCTAATACTAATGTGAACTTTGCACTAGTTTAATGGATCATACAAACCTCAGGAAAACAATGCATATTCTTGTATGGAATTAAATGGAGTTCTTTCTCTCATTTCTAAAGTACATACTTTTTTTTATCTTTATAACTCCAGTGACATCATGAGTTTCAGCTTACAACTTTGGCTCACAAAAAGGAAGAAGCTGTCGGACAAAATTTCCTATTGAAGCTGTTCTGTGGGTAGAAGAGAGAAACAAAACAAGACAATGATTTTTTTTGCCTTCTCTTCATCTAACCAAGAGGTGCTCCAATATTGTGACTGCTAAAAAGCTATGTAAATGGGAAAAAATCACATACGGGTTGCTCTCATATGTAGCTATGGAGTATGTCTTTGTGTAGAGGCAGTTAAGGTGATGCTGAAAGAAATAGCTCCTGAGATATTAGAAATCTGCATGAAGAAGCCTGCTATTCCATGTCAATGGCTGGTTACCCTGTACAGAAATGGGCCATATTTTTCTTGACAGGGCTTTGGTCTGTTTACTACCCAAGGGAGTTAATTGAAAACTTGTAGTGGTGTCCCTGCACAGTGCAGATCTGAGATGTAGCTTAAACATCCTGGAATGATGAAACTGCTTTTTACAATACATTATTCTATAAACCACATATTTTTCAGGACTGAGGGTGAGAGCAGAGTCAAGTGAAAGAAAACTAATGGTTTGGTGATAAAAGTAGAATTCAGTTAAATATTTTCTCACTCTACATAGATTTTCTGCAACAGCATACTTTAACAGTTTATTTTTCTTAAACAAGATATGAATTTATCATCATGTGTTTGGGTAGTGCATATCCTACATTCTCCTATGAAGGGCTTTGTATGATGACAACAACTCACAAGCTTCTCTGATTGTGGCAAAGCTCCATTATCTTGCAGATGTCTTAAGTGAACAAGTGAACATACTGACTTCTTTCTGTCCTTCTTCACCTCGGTCTTCTCCTGTCTTTCAGTTATTATCACATCCATTTGAACCTTGGTCTTGCATTAGGAAAGCAATTCATGCTGAATTCATGGGGGTATTTGCATGAAGAGTTTCTCACAAATGCTTGACTGAGACTTTAAACAACAAAAACTCTTAAATAGCTGCCTGTTCAAACCCACCAGGCCACTAGGCTTACATGCATGGACTGAACTTCATCACACTGGTGGCCCCTTCTAGTTCCTGTGAATTCAGGGGGACAAAGACACTTGCATAAAATTATCCATGTGTTTAAATGCTTTGTTGAACTTAAATTATGAACAGTTAGTGGAATGAATTTGTCATTATTTAAAATTTATAGTGTTTAATGCATCTTTGTGTGCCTGCAGTACATCTTCAAGAAATAGCGATAAATAAAATATACTATCTCTGTAGGGTGCTTGTATGTTTATTAGAGACTGGCCAGATGTGATCTCCCTTATTTTAGAAAAACACTGAGGCAGATCTGTAGGCCTAGAAGTTTCTGATCTATTTAGTGGAGAGAAAGCTGAAACTTTACTAAGAAGAGTCAAGAAATAAGACAAGCAACCAAAAAATTTTTTGCACTTAATTCCCATAGATATTGTAAAACCAAAGAGTTGGGAACTGAAGCTTCATTTTAGGAATTCCTTCTTTAATTTCTATGTCAAATAGATCTTTTGATAATGTTCAGAGAGCTTTTAAACTACTTTATTTTCCTTTTAGGTCAATGTAAGGTTTGCCTAGTGGTCAACTTTCTAAGCTATTGCACTTCCTATTTAAATGCGAACATAAAGATCATTACATTGCAATTGGCACACATCAGGGTTCCCCGATATTCTACCACCAGTTGAGATTTTAGAGACTTTTGAGCTGTTCAGGGGTTGAAAAGAAACCCAAAGAAGTCATTTTATCTAACTGAAGATAACTGATTTTTGCACAGGAAAGGTAAATGAAACGCATGTATTTTACATAATGAAACAGATGACAAACTGGGCAAACTGATCTATTAATGAGCTTCCTGTAAAGCAAGAATGCAGGAGAATGAGCAAGGAGCAGAAGGAATCACTCTGATCTTAAAATTTAACAACCACTTCTAATCAAACCATCTTCTAGGATATGTGAATTCTTCAACTCCCTCCAATGGTCAGCATTTTGAATTAAAGAAGGCATTATAAGGTTAAAACATAAACATCATTACAAGCAACTTACTCATGTGTGCAATATTATTATTTGGAGGAAGACTTATCTGTCAGATGTTAAAGTACTGTAATTTAGAGATGGCAATTTGCATTGCTAAGAAAGAAATATAGCCATGAAGCAGTGAATCTGATTCATCTGGCTACACCAAATACTTCTGTTCTTTCCTTCGTTGAGTGTTTACTCTCTTTGTGACTGTTCTTAGCTCTTCACTTTACTATAAGCTACCTCCAAAAACTGCCAAAAAGGGCTGAAATGGTCGGGGGTTCTTGCCCATTACTCAAATGTAATTTGAATCAGATCTACATCAGTTTAACTTGTAATCCTACCTATCCTTTCCTGAATGCCTGTATAGAAACTTCCTTAAATGCTGGTGCTGTTTTCTTTGGGCTGGTAGCATGGAACACTGTACCTTCCCTCCTGTGAGGAAGTGCGAGACTGTGTTTTCAGTAGGGTATGTGCGTGTTCAGTGTTACGGGCTGAGCCTGTGGATGTGTCTCTGCAAAAGCCCTTTGCTTATGGAGCAGCTGTACCCAGCCTTGCCCTTTGCACCAAAGCCAGCCAGAGCTACAAGCCAGCTTTAATCCCTTTGATTTCACACTGAGCTGCCACTTCAAGAGGAGTTTACTGATAAACGTATACTGGTGGCCAGTTATAAACTTTTTCTTGTCTAGGGCCTGGGCTCTCAGTTACCCTAGTGGCCCACAGTGCTCGTGCTGCACAAATACATGGTAAATGACAGATATCGCCACAGAGAACTTACAATCATTTAAATAGTCATGATACACCCACCCTTGTGGTGTGCAAGCATCATCTACAAAATAAAGTTATTGAGCTGATAAATCTAATCCTTTGTTTCCCTTAGAGGAGTGGGGAGACCTGATATCTGGAAATTGCTGATACAGAAGTCCAAATACAGGGTGTGTTTTTTTCTGGAAATACAGACAACAGAGCGCTTGGGTTTTCTTTTTTAAATTATGCAAGCAAATTAACTATCAAATAAAGCCTATAACGGAGATCAATACCTTCAAAATACTTCCCAGTATATTGCTGCCCAACTCAGTTAAGTCTATCCAAAGAAGCAGCAAGTACAATACAAGAATTAAGAAAGGAAGAAAGTCAGGCAATACTGTTCTCTCCTTACAGCTACATTCTGTGTTTGCTACAGCTTTCACCTCAGATGTGACCATATGAATCCTTCATTAATAAAGTTTGGGTTTATTTGGGCTGATAACTGATCTATATGTCAATGCCTTTATCTCTCTGTTTTTTTACACTGATAAGGTCTTCTACATGTACTTTGCAATATGAAATGGCCCGGAGTTCTCTATGGCATTCAAGGCTGTGCTGTGCTCTGCATGCTTAGACAGTCAAGAAAATGTGGCTTATTCAGGGTCGTTGAGCAACCACAAACTCCTTTTTCCTGTTTCTCTGCAAGGGATGTTGCTGGAGGGAGCAGAAGATGAGCCAGGACTCTAGTAGGGAGCATGGAGTTCCTATTGACCAGGACAGGACCCTAAGGAAGCAGGGGAAGGTGGATAATTGCAGAGCCTAGTGGTAGTAAGGACCAGGAAGCCCGGTTATGTTTGATGTTACACCTGTGTGGCAGTGTGATAATGAATTTAAATTTAAGCTTTTTACCATTGGAAGAAGAGCTATACAGATTATTCCTTTGATTTAAAGAGAAAAACAACAGTGGAAATGGCAGGATATCTTTGTGAAACCATCTGCTCTATTGGAGCTTTTGCATAGGGTGAGAAGAGGAGGGAAAGGCTTGGGCCATGCATCTTCCCAGAATGAGATTTTGAGAATTCTCACAGGAGGCAAAAAAAAGCCCAAAAGCAGCCCGAAAGCTCACATCCTGTCCTTAGAGCATCTTGAAAATAAATTAATGCTTTTCAAATTAAAAGCAAACTGCATATAGAGAATAAAACAAGAGTGTCTCTACCTCCTATACAAACACATACATATGTACTTTTTAATTCTGCCAAGTTAAATATTTATCTTAAAAATTCAGTGCTGAACTGAGTATACTGCAGTAGGAAGTGTCATGGTTTAGGTGTACACAGCTGGTACTAAACACTGTGCAGCCACTCACTTACTCCTGCCTCCTTCCAGTAGGATGAAGAGGAGAAAATGTAACAAAAGGTTCGAGGATTGAGACAAAGGACAGGGAGAGTTCATTCCCCAGTTATCGCCACAGGCAAAAAGTAGACTCAGCCTGGAGAAAAAAAAGTCAATTTAATTTAGACACCATCACCACCACTTTATCAATCAAATCAGAGTAGGATAATGAGAAATACAATCAGATCTTAAAAACACCTCCCCCATACCCCTCCCTTCTTCCTGGGCTCAGCTTTGCTCCTGATTTTCTCTAATTCCTCCCTCTCAGCAGCACAGGGGGACAGGGAATGAGGGTTGTGATCAGTTTGCCACATGTTCTTTGCCATACCTTCCTTCTCAGGGGTAGGAGTCCTCACACTCTTCTTCTGCTCCAGTGTGGTGTTCTTCCCGTGGGAGACAGTCCTCCATGAACTTCAGTGTGAGTCCTTCCTATGGGGCTGAAGTTCTTAATGAACTGCTCCAGCAGGGTGTAGTCCTTTCAGGGATGGACTGTTCCAGTCCTNACCTTCTCTACCCCAAGCTGAACAACCACAAGTCTCTCAGCCTTTCTTCGTAGAGAGGTGTTACAGTACCCTCTGATCATTTTTGTGGCCCTTCTCTGGACCCACTCCAACAGATTCATGTTCTTCTCGTGCTGGGGGCTCCAGAGCTGGACAAAGTACTCCAGGTAAGGTCTTACCAGAGTGGAGTAGAACTTCTAGAATTTTTTTACAGGAGCCACCCCTGTAGCCCCTCCTCTATTACCAAAACTTCACCACACAGAAATTCAACACAGGAGTGGCCACATTTAAAATCTGGATATGTTCCTAATTCCTTTTAAAATAGCACACCTTGCATTTTCTTCTTTTAGCTTAGGCATCATGCTCTCTTTGCATATGCATATAAACTTTGAATTAAAATTGAAGCTGTTGTTAGAGAAACAATGTGATGTAAATAATTTGTAGTATAGGCTGACGCTTTATTCCACAATATTTTGAGGGCGAGATACTGGAAAAGTATGAAGAAGAAAACATACTAGTCCTAGTTAGTATCTTAATAAATCAGTAGTAAATATTTTATTGTTTTTTATAATGTGGTGATAGGTTGTGATAGAGGAAAGAGAAGATTTAGTATCATATTAATAGGAAAAAATAGCTGCTTAGAGGGACACCAAGTTTCAGCTCATTTTTGTTTACTGGTTACATCCAGAAGATGCAATAATTTTTGCTTCTTTGTCCATTTTCTATTCAGAAAAACATATATGGGGTATGAATAGTTTCTAGTATTTAGAGTTGTGGGGTTTTTTTTTTCCTCTAAGAAATTGCATTTTTCCTGACTGAAAGTTAAGCAGCAGTAGCAACAATAGTAAGTTTTTAGTACTAGAAAGAGAAAAGCCTTTTTTTGTTTGCTTGTTTGTTTTTTCTTCAATACCCAATAACTAAATATTGATTCTGTTAATAACTATCCCCTTGTAAGTGCAATACTGGCTTGGACAATAGGTATTCCTGTACATTGCAGAGAAATGTTAGCATCTTTACAACTGTGAGGGATGTAATGTTATTGGATCTAGTCCAGGATTCATATTGGTTTTAGCGTGGATTTGGAGAAGTACTGTTTGTGATTAAATAGGCATGGTGACATGGATTGAAATTAGCTGAAGTTAGATTGTGTTTAGCCAAACATGATTTTTCTGTACCTATAATAGCAAAGATGCCATGTATGTTGTCCTTATATAAAACAGAGTGCATTCTCTGCTCAGATGTCTTCCAGTGTTAACTTCAGAAAACACACAGTCAACTAAGCAAATTTCAAAAAAAGTCAGCTTTTGATTTCCTTTAAGTTTTGGTGGTGGGGTTTGGTTTTTTTGTTGTTGTTTTCCTTTTTTTATTTTTTTATTTTTTTTTAAGTTTTCTTTAAGCTCCCCACAGAAAATCAATTGTGTTTGGTNTTCTTCTGCTCCAGTGTGGTGTTCTTCCCGTGGGAGACAGTCCTCCATGAACTTCAGTGTGAGTCCTTCCTATGGGGCTGAAGTTCTTAATGAACTGCTCCAGCAGGGTGTAGTCCTTTCAGGGATGGACTGTTCCAGTCCTGGCTTCCCTTGGAGTCACAGCCTTCTTTGGGCACAGTCACCTGCTCCAGCATGGGGTCCTCCATGGGTTGCAGATGGATATCTGCTCCACCATTGACCTCTATGTGGTGCAGGGGGTCAGCCTGTCATCTCACCATGGGCTACAGGAGAATCTCTGCTCTGGTATACCTCCCTACTCCTCCTCTCTGACCTTGATGTCTGCATAGTTTCTCCTTTCATGTCCCACTCCTCTCCTCTGCTCCACAAAACTTGCCCAACAGCTTTTTCCCATCTTAAATGTTATCACAGAGGTACTTCCCTCATTGCTGAATGAGTCAGCCTTGGTCCAACTAGGAGCCAAGGGAGCTCATATCATAGAATTATAGAATGGTTTGGGTTGAAAGGGACCTTTAAAGGTCATCTAGTCCAACCCCCCTGCAGTGAGCAGGGATAGCTTCAAGTAGATCAGATTGCTCAGAGCCCCATTCAACCTGACCTTGAATGTTTCCTGGAACGAGGCATCCACCACCTCTCTGGGCAACCTGTTCCAGTGTTTCACAGCCGGCACTGTAAAAGTTTTCTTACATCTAGTTTAAATCTCCCCTCTTTTACTTTAAAACTATTACCCCTTTCACAGTTGCAACAGGCCCTGCTAAAAAGACTGTCTTTGTCTTTCTTATAGGCTCCCTTTAAATACTGGAAAGATGCAATAAGGTGTCCCTGGAACCTTCTCTACCCCAAGCTGAACAACCACAAGTCTCTCAGCCTTTCTTCGTAGAGAGGTGTTACAGTACCCTCTGATCATTTTTGTGGCCCTTCTCTGGACCCACTCCAACAGATTCATGTTCTTCTCGTGCTGGGGGCTCCAGAGCTGGACAAAGTACTCCAGGTAAGGTCTTACCAGAGTGGAGTAGAACTTCTAGAATTTTTTTACAGGAGCCACCCCTGTAGCCCCTCCTCTATTACCAAAACTTCACCACACAGAAATTCAACACAGGAGTGGCCACATTTAAAATCTGGATATGTTCCTAATTCCTTTTAAAATAGCACACCTTGCATTTTCTTCTTTTAGCTTAGGCATCATGCTCTCTTTGCATATGCATATAAACTTTGAATTAAAATTGAAGCTGTTGTTAGAGAAACAATGTGATGTAAATAATTTGTAGTATAGGCTGACGCTTTATTCCACAATATTTTGAGGGCGAGATACTGGAAAAGTATGAAGAAGAAAACATACTAGTCCTAGTTAGTATCTTAATAAATCAGTAGTAAATATTTTATTGTTTTTTATAATGTGGTGATAGGTTGTGATAGAGGAAAGAGAAGATTTAGTATCATATTAATAGGAAAAAATAGCTGCTTAGAGGGACACCAAGTTTCAGCTCATTTTTGTTTACTGGTTACATCCAGAAGATGCAATAATTTTTGCTTCTTTGTCCATTTTCTATTCAGAAAAACATATATGGGGTATGAATAGTTTCTAGTATTTAGAGTTGTGGGGTTTTTTTTTTCCTCTAAGAAATTGCATTTTTCCTGACTGAAAGTTAAGCAGCAGTAGCAACAATAGTAAGTTTTTAGTACTAGAAAGAGAAAAGCCTTTTTTTGTTTGCTTGTTTGTTTTTTCTTCAATACCCAATAACTAAATATTGATTCTGTTAATAACTATCCCCTTGTAAGTGCAATACTGGCTTGGACAATAGGTATTCCTGTACATTGCAGAGAAATGTTAGCATCTTTACAACTGTGAGGGATGTAATGTTATTGGATCTAGTCCAGGATTCATATTGGTTTTAGCGTGGATTTGGAGAAGTACTGTTTGTGATTAAATAGGCATGGTGACATGGATTGAAATTAGCTGAAGTTAGATTGTGTTTAGCCAAACATGATTTTTCTGTACCTATAATAGCAAAGATGCCATGTATGTTGTCCTTATATAAAACAGAGTGCATTCTCTGCTCAGATGTCTTCCAGTGTTAACTTCAGAAAACACACAGTCAACTAAGCAAATTTCAAAAAAAGTCAGCTTTTGATTTCCTTTAAGTTTTGGTGGTGGGGTTTGGTTTTTTTGTTGTTGTTTTCCTTTTTTTATTTTTTTATTTTTTTTTAAGTTTTCTTTAAGCTCCCCACAGAAAATCAATTGTGTTTGGTCTTTTTTTTCTAGAGTGCATTTTATGTCTGCACACTTACATACATTCAAATATTCTCATTAGAGAATTATTATTTTTAGAATTATAATGCAAATTGAATCTCAGATTGGTCTGAGCCTCCAGCATAGCTGCATATTAAATGAAATGCCTCTACTTGCAGTGCTACATTTGAATATATCATATGCTTTGTATGTGTTTAATTCTGCACAGGGAAGACCTCGTTGCTTGAGGGTGAAAGGAAATCAATTTTTACAGTGATTCCTCCAATAAAGACATATATATCAGAGGCCTTTCTTGATCCATATGCTGTCATTGTTT